>CM055093.1:78562588-78826834 GCA_029204225.1 Diphasiastrum complanatum | reverse complement strand
AGCATCAACTGATAAGTTCTGGCCTAAATATGCATCTAGAAGAACCGCATACTCATCTAGACGGGTATCAGCAAAATCAGCTAGTGAGTATACAATAGGACCATCATGAAATGTATAACCGTATGTCATATGGAGATCTACTGGAGTAGCCAAAGCATCTGAAACCGTAGACCCATGAATAATATCGAAATAGGAAGCATAGGCGACAACATCTATAACATGGCGCTTAGGAACACGAGTAGCATCAAAGTACTCAACAACAATATCAAAGCATGGAACATCATCATCAATTGTATCATAGCATGCTATGTCAGTATAAAAAACCATATCAGCCGCAACCTGTATATGTGAATCAAGATCAGTAGGAACCTGTATATGTGACTCTAACTCACTATGGGATACAATGACGAGCTCAGGTAGATCAATAACTATCTCAAGTAGATCAGGCAACTCGCTCAAACTGTGTGATATAGGATCATGAAGGTCAGCAAACTCTGCAGACGTGTAACATCGAACAAAAGCAGGTCGAGGGGTCAGAGGACGAGGAGACAAAGGGACAATGCAAGGAGCTGGAACTGAAGGGGCAGGTGTAGGGGTGGACATAGTGGGAAAAGATGAAGCAGAAGGAGGGGGTTGGGAGAAGCGGGAAGGAAGGGTGTCAGAGTAGTTGTGTTGTAAAGTATTGGCAAGAGACATCACCTCAACAAGTGTGGGAGGACGGAAGGAAGAAACATCGTAACGTAAGGCACCACGAAGCCCAGCAATGTAACGAAAAATAAGCTCAGTGGGCGGTAGATCTGCGAAAAGATAAGAAAGCTCCATAAACTGATCTGTATAAAAAGCAAGGTCACTGGTTTGAGTGAGACTATGGAGTGTATCACGTTGGCGGTCGAGCCATTGAGGATCAATCATAGCATGACAGAGGTCACGGCGAAAGGTATGCCATATATGGAGCCCTTCCCGATCAGGATCAGCTCGATAAACTCGCCACCACGTGGCGCTGCGTCCATCTAAGTGTAAAGCAGCCAACTGGATCTTTTGAGGATCAGTCTTAGGGTAGATCTGAAAATATGTGTCAAGCTTAGCAAACCAATTCTCTAATAAGTTCCCGTCAGAGGAACTGGAATAGGTAGCAAGCTGTACCCTATCACGAAAGTCTCGAGCAAAGTGTGGCTCAGAAACTGGGGGACGTGGAAAGAAACCAGGAGGTGGGTTAGGTGGAATGAATGGTCCACCACCAGGCTGACTAGCAAAAGAAGATGGAAATCCGAACGGAGGGGGAGTCCCAAATGAAGGAAAGACATGAGCTTTTCCAGGACCATGAGGCTGTAAAGAATCAATCTGTGACTGCATAAAAGTCGGTCATAACGGTATCGAAGCGAAGAACGAGGCCAGAAAGGGTCTCATCCATGCGACGAAACTGATCGGATAAGGTTTTCTGAGTAGTCTCACTCGGGGTAGGTGAATGTGCCATAATGATAGTGGAAGGAATAGTCAAAAACTTGAGAGAGCGGACTCTTGTCGTCACCCCAAATTAGTCTATTAAAACCACTATTATCACAACTAAGAAAGGATAGCAATCAGCAAATGAAAAAAGTGAAAATGAAGGCTATAAAAATGTGCTGGACACCCAGAAGGCGAGTGACAAATTGGAATATCAAACGGAGTCGGAATTTTGTGAAATTTGGTTGAGGATGGGCGATGGAAAGCCTGCAAACAAGGTGTGAAAAATGGCTGCAAACGGAGACAAAACCGGACGAAAGCGACAGGTATGAAGCGGCTGGACAGCCTGCAAACAAAAGTGAAGAGAGGGCTGAAAATGGAAGGAGGAACGGACGAAAGAGATGAGGTAATTGGGCGCTGGAGAGCCTGCAAACAAGCTGGAAATGGGTGATGGAGGGTTGGAACTTGGGCACCGGAAATAATCTGCCCAAATTTTTTTTTTTCCGGCCGCCAAATTTAGCGGAAGTACTTCCGCTAACTATCTGCTAAAGCTCCGCCAAGAAAAATGCTCTAATGGGAGCTGGTCCTCCTTCAAACTGTGCTGAATGTTGCTGAAGCACAGAGACGAAAGCCCTCAGCAAAGAGAGAAAAATCAGCAAGGAAAATGGGCGCCCAAGCAGAAAATCAGATTTGAAATTCAGCAATTAGGAAAGTGCTCTAATACCAAGTTACGAATAGAGCCACAGCTGATCTAGAGCTAAGCTATGAAAGCATCACATAAGCAAGACTTAAGCTATGAAAGCAGCAGATAAGCAAGACTTAACCCTAGAAAGCAGGAAAGAGAGAGATTAAGGAGGCTAAAGAGAGAGATCAATATCATCGGCTGAATAACAAATGACACAGTTTCCCTACTTATAGCCAAGAGGAAGCCCTAAAAGGAAGCTTCCGGTGGCTAGGGCCCAACTGGGAGGATAATAGTGCGCCCTCCAAGAAGGCCCCCACTCTCCAGTCATATGTCCAAATGGCCTAATAATGAATAATAAGGCCAAAGGCCAACCATATAGTCTAAGTGTCACTAATGGATAAAAAGGGCCCAAGGCCTGTTTATGCATAAAGTAAAGTAAATGTAAATGGACGCGGCGAATGTAATGAGCCAAGTCCATAACTAAAGGTACATGTCAAGTGTGCACATAGGAGCTTAAAGCTCAATCATCTATAAAACAACAACTACTAATATAATGCCTGAAGCCTAAAGATGGCTGGCCCAGTCAGGGTCCGCCGGCAGCCTAGGATTGGTGTTGGTATCGATGGTATACAAGGCAGTGGCATACTCAGTCCAAATGCGTAAATCATCAAGGAGCGGAGGTGGAGCACGGGGAATGAACTCACGCCAAAATGTACCTATGGAAGAGCTATAGAGAAGACCAATAAGTCATCGCTCTTCCAAACTATCATATGCCCGTTTCTTACAACGAAGTAAGCGGGTAAAGAGACGACGAGTGGGTTGTAAGAGATGAGGGGTGTGCATGCGAGCATGTGTGACAAGGTGATGATGGGAACGACACTCATCGTCATACCAAGGTAGGCGCACCGGTCTAGGTTTGTTGTTATTTTTGTTATGATGGGGTGTAGAGGAGACGGAAGCAGCGGCAGCTGTATGGAGTTTTGTGGTAAGGAAGGAAGCTTGCACTTCAAGCGGGCTATGATGTGGAAAAATGTGGAGCAATGGGCGAATGCTGATAGGTAGGTGCGAGTGAATGGTCAAAGATGTATTTGGGTGCACGAGGTGATGGTGGAGGTGAGAACTGTCGAGGCAAAGAAATAGTACCAAGACTAAAGGAAAGGAAGGAGTGATCAGAAAGAGTGGTAGGAGAAATATGAAAATCACGGATGAGGGAGATGGTTGATGGTGATCCCATAAGGTAATCAACAACACTATGGCCGCCACTATGGGGATGGCAGGCGTATCTGCCAGAGTCGGGCCAACAGGTTAAGCCATTAAAAATGGCCAACTCATGAGCTTCTCCTAATTGTAGCAAATATTCGCCATAAGTGGTAATGGGGCCCAAAGTGTCTTCATAAATCCTAGTAACACATAAGTCATCTCCATCAAGGGCACGTATGCGAAGTTGGTCCATAGAATCATAGAAATCAGACTGCCGTGAAGCTGTCCTGGCATTAAAGTCACCAATGAGAAAAATGTAACCTCGCTCTGCATATCTGATAATGCCTGTAGAAAGATCAATGTAGGGTGAACCAATACCCTCTACAAAGGAAGAAGATATCGGAGGGAAATAGCAAGCTGCAACAAAGATGTCTCTGTCAGAACCAACGTTATGTCCGTAACCAGATGTACCGTGAGTGTTCATCATGGCTGACAAACTCAAAAATAGGATGCAGCGACTCTCTATAAAGGCAAGCGACCCCACTAGAACCTCTCCCACTAGCAGATCTCATCTCATGTCGATAGACCAAGTTCCATCTGTATCCTGGAAAGGTCGGTAAACCTCTCTCCTGACTCTCATGAGTCTCCATAAAAAGTAATAAATCTCTCTTACCAATGAAGTCAAGCAGATCACCCACATTGGACGATGAATGTATGTCGTTACAATTCCAAACCCCAATCTGCAAGCGGCGAGGATGGGGCCCTAGTATGCTCCCAATACCGGGCGCCCCAAGTCCCTATTTCTCAGCATCCTTGGGCACATCATCAATGTATCAGATTCGACCATCCCTGTAGATAACACGTCTACCTGTCGCTTTAGCTTCTTGGAAGGCTTTACGCCTTTCCTCAACCTGTAAATATGTAAGATCATCATCCATATATATTTGAGAGCCACGTAGTTTAGCTCTACAACGCAAAGCATCACGACGGCTCTCCAAGGAAGTAAAACGAATGATGAGGGTAGCATTATCTCTGGTTGTTCTCCATGCTGAATCCAAATCTCTATTGTGGTGCCCAAGTGTACTTTCAAGGAAACATTTTGCTTCTTCAAGAGCATTTTGAGAGTTTGCGATGCCCCTTACTCGAATATTGTATGCCTTTTGCTCCCTAGATCTTTCTTCTGAAAGAGTACCTGAAATAACCAAAGAGATAGGGGCACTTGGTGTGTTACCTTTTTTGATAATAGCTGCCCATGAGAGGGTTTCCTCCTTCTGCTTCTCAATTTTTTCAATTTTTTCCTCCAATTCTTTAAGTTTGTGCGATGGCTCAGGTGTAGCAAGAAGAGGCTGAGATTTGACTTCTTTTCTCAAAAGATCCATTTCTTGATGCAGTTTGGCATTGGTTTCTTTGAGAGCAGACATCTCAATTTTAACCATATGTAATTCTATCTTCAGACCTTGAAAATCCTGCAATAGCACACTCAGGATAGAGGCAAGATAGGACTCCATAGCCTTTTTGGGAGTGTATGGTTCTTGAGAGTAGGAGATAAGAGGAGTTATTGGACTGATAGGCAAGGAAGAAGAGGAAGGGGAGATAGGAACAGAGGAAGATAGAGCAGAAGGAGCAGAAGAGGAGCATGAAGAAGGTGTGGGAGAGGAGGATGAAGAGGAGAGTGGGGAAGCAGAAGAGGAGCAGGGCTGCTCAGTAGCAGCAGGAAGAAAAGCATGAGGAAGGGCATTGAAGAGGATTGAGGCAGCAGGGGGGACAGCGAAGGGGGCAGGAGGGATGCAGGGGCCAATAGGAGACTGATCTGGGGCGGAGCAAGCAAGGGGGGGTAGCGAGGGGGACAAGAGATACAACCTTCAAGGGGACCGCAGGGGGCACATCAGCGAGGGCAGGAGACACATCAGCGAGGGCAGGGGGGTAAGCGAGGGGGGCAGGAGACAGAGCATTAGCAGGAGGCACATCAACGAGGGCAAGAGGCACATCAGCGAGGGGGGTCCAAGGTAGAGGGACAACGAGGGCTAAAGGGGAACACGGGGGAGAGGGCGCGATGGTGGAAGGAGCGATGCTAGACCGTGGAGAGATGGGGCTGGCCCGTGGAGAGATGGAGCGAGGGCTGGCCCTCTTGCGTGGAGGCGCCAGAGAGAGAGAGAGAGAGAGAGAGAGAGAGAGAGAGAGAGAGAGAGAGAGAGAGAGAGAGAGAGAGAGAGATGCCTCACTATGCCTATGTGCAATAGGAACCAAGCTGCATTGGGTATATAGAAGACTCTTTTGTCAATTTCACTCTTGTAAAATGAAAAATAGTTGTCACGATCTTATCTTCTTGATTGTTACACGAACACCATCCAACGTACCAAAATGGCCATGACATGCAAAGGTAGCCACTACATTGTTGAGAAAATGCAAAATGGAAGGACCTTGCTTTAAGCATAACTATTATCAAAGCCACTTGAAACGTAGTATTTTGCACTGCACATCCACTTGCATGGCCTATAGGTTGAGAAGGCATCCATGGTAATCAAAGAATATGATTGTTATTCATCAAAATATGCTTTTGAGTTCAGCTAATTTAGATGTCCCTTTGGTAATATTAAAATTGACAAAAATTTGACCAAGTAAAAAGGCTTTAGAAAACTGCAAAAAGAGAGTGCTGAAATGTGCATCTAATGATTTTGCAGTCAAGATGTTCAAGTTGTAAAGGAATTTACCAATGATTTTTTGATGCATTGCCTGTCAAATTACAGTTTCACCGCTTAAGAGATTTTAAATCACACCTACTTACTTTTTGTTTTCCAAGGAAACAGCATATCTAGTTAAGAACAAAGAGATATTTTTGGATTATTTACTGTTATATCCTCATACTCCCTGTAAGATTGAAATCATAAAAAGAAAAGGATCTCACCATGCTTCATCCAGAAGAGCTATTATACCCGAGGGTTTCTGCACAAAGAAGCATGAGATATGAAGTTATTTTTTGATCTTGTAAGTAAAACTGTGCAAGCAGAGCAACAATCATTCAATGTGATCAATTTGTGTCTATAACTTGAATCCACAAACACAGTCATGACATCCAAGTGAAAATAACTCCTATCAAGCTCCTCTTTGTAAGCATGTTGCACCATGAATGTTTCACGAATGGGCATTTTAAAAGCCCGAAAGAGTTTTGAAACGACCTTTTCAAAAAGGTCCATTTTGAAACTAAAAAAAAATTGCTTCCTGAGACTCAAGTACTTATTATTGTAACTTGTCATTAATAATTATCATTTGAATCTTATGAGCATCTGTCATGGATTATGGAGCTTAGATTCTGGAAATTGAAACTGCATTTGAGTCCACAATTTCAGACTTTAATAAGATCGTTGGATTTTAGAGACTCGAGATCTGGAACTACCTTTCGTTTAACTTTAAAGATTAGTGGCAAGGTAACAGAATTGGTAGGATGCTAGTTTATGTAATGAGAGTCGTTGTGACATCAACTGTCAACATGTTCATTGCTAATCTGCTAGTTTATATATTATCACATAAGTTTTTTAAACCATAAACTTGACTTGAGTCTTGACTTTCCAAAGGTGCAATACAGTCTCAAGTCTTTATTCTCCGAAGGTGCATTACCCCCTCAAACACTTCCAAAAAGAAATTGTTTTTGCCTTAAAAAAGAACCTGAACATGTTTCAGCGTTTTGAAAAAGCAGGCACCTGTTTGAAACACGTTACCCTGTTTTAAAAAGGTACCCTAAACATTGACTGTTACACAATCGAGCTCCTCTTCATAAGCATTTTTCCCAAACAGGCTATTGCACCATGAACCAAACATCTACGTCCAGAATCTCATCGTTTAGCCTCCATTGGGGTTATTGTAAAATGTCAAGTCATCTTCTGGAGGAATACCTTCTGCATATAAGCCCAGAAAAGTGAAGATAGGGATATATCATGATATCAGCAGTCTAGAAAGAGTGAGTTGACTACGCTTATTGACAAAAAGTGAGCATAGGAGCTGGGTACCTAAGGGGAGCTCTGTAATGGAGATGCCAAATGAATCAAGGAGGAAATGGGATGCCTTTGAGAACCATGACAGTCGGTAGCCCTGATCATGAAGGGAGTGTGAGGAGGCAAGTGAGGCCCGCGTATATCTCGTGTCTGTATCTGGTAGATCCTGAACTCTCTAAATATATAATATATGCGATGAGCTGGAAAGCTGCAGCTATCTGAATGGGTGGAACAGCAAACTCTACAAGAAGAATCTCGTGTGGAACCGAGGGCTTTGCCCGAATCATACGAGCTAGCATGGTGGTCTGTAATCGTGAAATGCTGGCCCAGTGTGATGATGGAAGACAGGTTGCTGCATACAAGGCTGTGGGGGTGACAATAGTGTCAAAAAGTCTGCACTTACTGCGAGCATCTCGGATGGACAGCAAAACTGCTCAAGCTGAACAAGGGAGGAATGCCCCTTCCCAAGTCGAGTGGTGGCTGCCTGTCGCATCTGAAAGTAGGACCAGAAAAAAGTATCCCCAGATAGGTGTACGTGGAAACTACCTTTAAAGCTCGTCCAACTAGCATGAGCTCCTGGCGCTGCATGAAAGCTCGAGAAGTGTTGAAGACCATAACCTTGGTCTTCGCAGTGTTCACCCCCAATCCCCATCTGGTACAAAATCCCTGTAAACAATCCAACTGCCTCTGTAATCCCTCTCTGGTCGAGGAGACTAGTACCACATCATCCGCATACAAGTCTACATCTAGCTCCTCCACACTGTGAGATGGCTCGCTCTAACTCATCAATGTACAATCCAAAAAGAACCGGCGAAAGAGAGCATCCTTGTTTCACCCCAATGGTGATCCAAATGTGATCAGAGATACCACTACCATGTCAGAAACATCCCAAGACATTCTCATAAAGAGCCACACTGCCAGAACAATATCCGTGGAGAAACTAAGGTCCCGAAGTCTCTGAATGAGTAGGGAGCGTGGTACAGAATCAAAGGCTTTCTTGAAGTCCACAAAACAACAGTAAACCCTTTCTTTCCTGTGCTTAGCTTCCTCGATCAAAGCTCAAAGTGTGAAAATATGGTCAGTGGTAGTGTAATGAGCTCGGAAAGTTGCCTGTCCCAATGCATGCAATCTCCTGGATTCCGCCTCTGAACTTACTGCAGACTAGAGTATGGTACCATAAAGCTTAGTGAGGACATGCCCGATCATGATAGTGTGGTAGTTACCAGGAATCATGGGATCACCATTTTTATGGATAGGATGGATGATGTTGGTGCACCAGGATGAAGGGAAACAACGGTGGAATTGAGGAGAGTGGCTAGTGTGGGAGCAAGGAGGTCGGTAGCATGGATTAGGAGTTCAGACTCAAGGTCTTCAATGTCTCTTGCTTTATGGGATTTCATTTTCTTGATGGCCGCAAGTACCATGTCAGCGGTGAAGAAGGTGAACTCAGAGAGATGTGGGGAGATAGAGATGGGTGCGTCAGTAGGTATGGTATATATGCTGGTAGCGTAGTCGGTCCATATGCGAAGGTCTTCTAGGAGAGGTGGAGCACGAGGGATAAACTCACGCCAAAAGGCGCCTGAAGAGGAACTGAAGAGAAGGTCAACAAGACATTTTCCTTCGGAGTCATCATAAGCACGCTTTTTCCGGCGGAGTCTGCGATGGTAAGAGTGTCGAGCGGAGCGAAGGAGGTGAGGTTCATGAATGTAGGCATGGGTGACAAGATGATGAAGAGAACGACACTTGGTATCATACCATGGAGGGTGTGAAGGGCGTAGCGATGAGGGACGTGTGTGTTTGCCTTTATGGGCCTTAGATGGAAAAGCTCAAGAAGCAGCGGTATGAAGAGAGGTGCTAAGCAAAGTTGCTTGAGTCTCTTTATGCAGTATGTTCAGGAGGCCTCTTTATGACCGCCGCCTGAACATAATTCTGCTCATTTCTGGTCCACATGTTTCAGCTTTTAAGTTTAGCCACAAGGAAAACTGATTGCTGGCTGTTTGATTCTTGCACAATATTTCTACAACATATCTTGTACTTACGAGTTATGCTCAACACAATATCCTATGAGGGTATCCCGATTGCATGCATTGCTCCCACTTGATAGCACAGTTACTTTGACTTCAAAGTCATTAAGCGATTTGCCCCTATATTTATCTATCTTATGTCTCCCTCTCAGTTTTATCTCCCTTTTGGCTTCAAGTTACCGATTAACAGATCATAGCATGATTAATCATAGTATTGGATTTCAAATAGTAAATAGTTTTTAACATATGTGAAAAATACAATTAACTTTGTATTCACTTCCACTCAGCTGCTGGCATTAATATATGAAAAACAGCCTCATGCTGGACACAGTATATGAAAACCTTGACTATCTTGTCAATCCTTCTCCACATATTCAGAAATGGAAAAACCTAAGTATAATGTACCACACATCAAAACTCTTATCTGCCAATATTTCCAACAACTAATGAATGCTAACCAATTTGTCTCTAAAATACAAAACAGGCATTTCAAAGAACTCGTACACAAAACATTCAGTGTTTCATTCGAATATAACACAGACAAAGTTCTTGAAATGAACTTAAAATGGTTTAACTATCATGCTATATGGTTAAAATCATTCCAAATACCATGGGTCAACACGAAGACATCATTGGTCTTCCCTGAGAATAATCAAGCCTTGTGCATTGAGACAGAAGTAAGTAGGAATTCACAAGTTCTTACCCTTTCAATTAGGTCCAAAACATCCTGATTATCCACAAATTCGATGTAACTCCAATTGATTGCTTCCTTTGTGTAGTCGTCTTGCTCCATCTTAAATACATGCTATGGAGCCACAATACAGAATCTGGGTTTATTTCATAAATCATGAAGTGCATCCTCTTGAACAAAGGTATATTGAAACTCAACTCTGAAACATTGATCAACTGTATGAGCCCGAAGCAATTGATAATATGTGATATCAATCTCAAGCTTACTTACCTGATTAAAGTGTTGTTGTAACTTCTCATTCGTAAGATTGATGCAAAATTGTTCAAAGCTGTTGAAAAAGTATAATTTCATCAATTCGAGTAGATTCTGAAAAGTTCATCCATACGTGAGAGACATTTCTTGATTATTATACTTGCAGATCTAGTGTGGCTTTGGGTTTACTTGAAGACATTCTAAATCATCATAGCAACACATTGCAATCAATGTGTCCTAATAGTCTGAAAAATCAATCTTTAGTCATGCAAGGTAGAAGGTCCTAAAGAACTCATTGGTTCAATATTGAGAAATATGGAGTACTACTAACTAGGTTTATAAAGAGAGTACACACAATTTAATCAAATGACTTTTTCAACCACCTTCAAGGGCTATCGATGTTGAACTAATGAAATGGAGGTATGGGTGATAATTGGCTCAAACCTTGTCCATAATTAGGCCTCATGAAAAGGAGTTGAAGTTCTTTGCTGCCTCATTTTCATTATTTATTCTCTTCTATGTAGCATGTAGTCTTATTCATCTTTTCCATACTCTTTTCTCATATACTTTTATTAATGCTTGATTTATTTCAAGTTTCTATGAGGTTGAAAACATAGGCTATCGCCCTGTCAAAATAGACTCGGGAGAGATGGAAAGAAAGAATATTTGAAATCAAGGCTGGATGCAATCATATGAGAACATGAATGTGTATGGAGACCAATGCAAACCCCTAAACACATGAGGTACATTTATACAAAGGAAAGAGAATGAATCCAGTCACTTGAAACTTCCATTAAATGGTATGAGAACATGAACTTATTTTGCGAGGAATGAATAATAATAGGAAGAAAAAGACGAATATTAATTGATTCTTTCACACCCAAGAGGTATATCTATTCATATGTCATCTCAAGTAGGATCCTAGAATGTCTATGTACTGACCCAAGAAACAGAAAAGAAAAGACCAACTACTGAAAAAGTTTAGGAACATCTAAATTAGGATTCTATGAGTCTGTAAAACTTTTAAGTGCACAATCATGATAAAATTGTATTCTAAGCCCTTAAAGAAATGACCTATGGTAGATATCCATATATCTTGGAGTATAAAAGTTCATTGACCTTGAGAATCTTAATGATCCATGAAGTTGATGGATGTTTGTGTTGACCATTTCAACTTCTTCAAATGATGCTTGAAGTATCATCCTATTGCTATTTGTCTTCAGTGTAAGGCTTTTTTGTCCAATATCCTCCTAGTAGACAAGCTGGCACTATTCCTTCTCCATGAGGAAAAAAACCATCGAATGTTTCTACAATTGTATCAAGTCTATTTAGTTTTGTATGTTTTTCTATTTCTCCACAAAACAATTGGTGGATTTGTCTCAAATCATAGAGTCCCAAATATTCAGAAATAAGGAATGAATCACCATCTAGACTTTTGAGATAGAAATACATACTGTAATTGCATGCCACGTTATGAAAAGTGCATTCTCAACTGGCTGATCCTTCCACTTGATTAAATATTCTCGATATAGGTATGACGAATCTGCATCTCCCTAACACTGAGAATACTTTCTGGCTCATGTGGGAGTTGCTGAGAATCCTCGAGGGGAATTAGAACACTATATTATCTGATCTAGTAAAGCCCTTCGTAACCGACTAACATGGAAAACTGGATGGACTTTAGTACTGGTCGGGAGTTCTAGCTTATAGGAAACTTCACACCGCACCTACTGCAAAGTCGCTAGCATATTTTTCTACCGCAAAAGGCTAATTTGGGTCTACGACTTTCAGTATTGGTGCTGTTACCAAGGCTATTTTAAGAGCGTCACATCACCTTAAACTCATAATGACCGTGACGAGTTCTAAAGGTTGTTTTCGGGACATCTTCTGCCTTAATATGGAGTTGCATCTGTCCTTTATTTAGATATTCTATTAATTGTTTGATTATTTCATGATCCTCTGATTGACTGCTTGGTTGCATCTGTCCTTTATTTAGATATTCTGTTTATTGTTTGATTATTTCCTGATCCTCTGATTGACTGACCCGATAGGGTAGTTTAGCTATGGGTGTTGTACCAGGTACTAAGTTAATAGCATGATCAACTTCTCTACAAGGTGGTAAACCACTAGGCAAATCATCAGGAAAGACATCAGCATACTTACTTAACAGAGCATCTAACTTTTTCTTTTTATGAAAATTATTACTGCAAACAGAGTCATTAGAAATAAATTGTAAGTCACAAAGAAGTACCTCATGTTGATCATCCTCCATAAGCTAAACAATCTCTGAGCTGCACACAAAGGGATTGTTGGGAACTCCATGCTCCCCATGCAGATGAACCTCCCGACCGTTTCGCTAAAAACTGAGGGTATTGTCCTGGTAATTCCGTTCAAGAGTGGGGCCCAAACTATAGAGCCATTCCCTCCCTAGTACTAGGTTGGTACGGTCCAGATGCATGATCTGAAAGGTCAGGTTATCCTGATAACCTTGAATTTCCAAACCTAGATTACTGACCACGGTTTTCCATACACGTTTAGCCTAACCCTTCGCCAAAGAAACTATATACCTATGCTGCACTCCTCTTGGAACTCCGAGCAAACTAGATAAGTGAATTGCTCTTGTGCTTGATGGGACCCACTATGCTATGCCTATATAGTGGTGGGGTTTCTTTCCATTGACTCAATCTACCCGAGAGTTGGTGGATGGAGAGCACGTGCATTAGCCAGGATGTATCTCCAGGCCAGGAGATGTGTGCTAGGGAGAGCCGAGTGCGATGGCTGGTGGTATGGGACGCCAGTTATCGTAGGAGGCTTGACCAGGCATGATTGTGTCGATTGTTCCAAGGCATGGGGGTGGGTCGGTTGTGACCCTACGGTTGGGCGGTTACGGTGCGTCGTCACTAGTATGGGGTGTGCGGAACCTTCAAGGCGGTCGATGATCCTAGGGAGTTGTAACAGGCGGCACCATAATATTAATTTTTTTTTAATTATTTTTTTTTGTGTAATTTTTTTTTTTAAAATACTATGGTATCGCGGTACCAGTATGGATCCGCGATACCCCCGGTACCGTTGGATCTATGATATATATAATAATCAATATTATTATATATATCTAAGGAAGTGGATGGTGGGCGCCGACGCGCATCCGGGGACGCGTCCGGACGCAGGCGCGCCCAGGCCGCGTCCGGGCTGGGCGCCTCTACCCCGGGCGCAAAAAAAAATAAATAAAGGCCTCTCCCCTCTCACTCCCACATGCCCAAAATCAATTAAACTTAATTTTACCCACCCTAACCCCCCCCCCCCCCCCCGGAATTAATTATCAGGGGGTGGACGGAGACTGCCTGCCCCCTCTGGTTTAAAAAAATGAAAAAGATACCAAAAAATTTTGCAAAAAGCCTACTCAATTCCCATGCCTCCCATAACTAAGTTTGGCTTGAAAGAGCAAACAATTTCATACTGGTTTAGGGTTTGGGGTTTGGCTTCACTGCCCATTTCCTGAACTCGGATACCCAAGGAAGCAGCATTCCTTTTGGGGCAATGATCAATACCCTTTTATCTAGATATTTGGCCAGGAAGCTATGCAAGAAAGCAATGGTCAAAAAGGTCCTTCCAGTGCATGGAGATGATAGGAGTGGTTGTGTCGCCTTTATGTACTCAAGGATTTCACCACGTCATTAATTGCTCCTTCTTCAAATCCACGTCAAACGTTTTTGGTGAGCTTTCAGAGACAACACCCACTAGTTTCCAATCAGTGGATTTTCCTGCCGAGGAAGAGAAGGTCTTGGAGTACCAGGAAAAAGCGGAGCTAGACTATGCAGAATGGCTTGAAGCTGAGAAATATGTTGAGACCCACCGTAGTGTGTTCAAGGATGTTGAAGAGCGCCTTAAAAAGGCAGAGGAGGATACAAACTTCAAGATCAAGCTATGCAAGTTGCTCAAGCTATGCTTGACCACATAATTTTCTTGGATAAATTTTTTCCAGTGATGTTTACTATCCTGCCTCTCTAAGCCTAAACCCTAAACCTACACACTACTATGTCTTAGATGATGAGATTAGTTTCTCCCCGGATGAACTTCAACAGCTTACTAATTACTTATGCTCCAAACCCTGAACCCTAAACCTACACACTATCATGTCTTATATGATGAGATCGGTTTCTCCCCAATGAACTTCAACAGCTTACTAATTACTTATGCTCCAAACCCTAAACCTGCACACTACTATCTCTTATATGATGAGATCGGTTTCTCTCCATATGAACTTCAACAGCTTACTAATTACTTATGCTCCAAACCCTAAACCCTAAACCTACACACTACTATGTCTTATATGATGAGATCGGTTTCTCCCCAAATGAACTTCAACAGGTTACTAACTACTTATGCTCCAAACCCTAAACCCTAAACCTACACACTACTATGTCTCATAGGATGAGATCGGTTTCTCCCCGGATGAACTTCAACAGCTTACTAATTACTTATGCTACAACTTCATCCCTGGACCCTAAACCTTAAACCCTGGCTGCAATACGTTGTCTCCCAGCAGCCCACTATCATCTTTGGAATGGATGTATCACATTGTTGTCTAACTTAACCTGCTGATGTTTTGTTTTCTAGAGTGCGAAATCGGGTGTCCTATCTTTGGCACAACTACGTAAACTGCAGGCAGGATCAAGCTGAAGACCAGAAGATTTTTGGGTGAAGTGAATGCTCAGCATAAGTGTTACAAGCTCTCAAGACCACAAGTTTTGGGGAGACATGAATGCTCACTACAATACGTACAATACGGATCTATGTAACGATGCGTTCCAACCTTGAGCAGAAAACACTCTCTGGCCCTCTGATTGTTTTAAAGCACAAGCATAAGAAATCGCTTTGCAATCTAAAATCTATCCTGCACATATACGTGTGAACTTCAACAGCTTACTAATTAAAAGCAGAACTGTGTCATTCACTACAGGGAACCACAAGACCTACACACTACAATGTCTTCTATGAAGTGTCCCCGGAGCCCTGTTCAGCGTCGAACTTCGGACGGACGTTTTGGGCTAACCGTCGGTCCATTCCTCGTCCTATCTATTCCCATAGGTTCCTATCGAGCTTGTCCACAGGCCGAAACAGACGGCACCCTCACGGTGCTAGTCGTACTCTGTCGAAATTTTGCAGAGCATGACAGGGGATCTGAAACATCTCCTCACTTGGGAAGATCAGCATCTCAAGGACCAATTGTGACTCCACTTCCAAAATTGCATAAGAACATGCAAGCAAAAATGTTCTGCTGCTGAAGCTTTCTTGAGAGTTGCACTTTTACTTCTCCATGAAAAAGGTACATACACAAGTGAGCTATTTTTCATTCCGATTAGTATCTACTCATTACAACAACACAGACTCTGCAAACTTTATCTAGAAAGTATAGCACTGAAAATAGTTGGTAAAATCAATCAATTACACTGCAGTGAAAACAGGCCTCTTGATATTCATATAAGTATGATGGTAGCAATACAAAAGACAGTTTCGCTTAGTAGTTCACAGGATGCTGCTACTTCATAGGACTCAATCTTGCATGAATGTGAGGAGTAGGTACTAACACAATTGAATTCAGTCATACCTGAAGAAGAGCATTTTGTAACAGGACTACCGGAGCAAAAACTCTCTCTCGAATGAGCCAACTGCTTTTCGAGCTCTGGTCTACCTATTTTAGTACAAATAATCTGTTTATGGCTTTGTCGTTGAAAAGAATGTGCATCATACGAGGGTCGACTAATACTGTCAAAAGGGATGCTATTGGATTGAGAAGAGAGCTCATTATGCTTCAAAGGGCCACATCTCTCTCCATATTGAGGATTTGGCTTGGAACTCAGAATTTGGTCGACCTCACAGGAAAAAGGTGGACAATTTTTCAAATGCAGATTATCAGGGTGCAAACTCAAGGTGCTTGTTGCCATTTCTAATGAAAATGATTACAAATTTCTATCACACTTCAGACTTATGGAAGAGCTCGAACTTTCTTCCTGACTAACTGAAGGCTTGTACTCTTTATCATCATCAGAATCTTGCTCAACGATATATTTGATATGCTTCTTTTGGCTGTTTGTTAGCTCGCGCAGTTGCTGGGAGTGGCATTGGCGACGATCCATGGCTCTCTCTCTCTTGGATACTCTACCATTGATCATGCATTTGTCCTACGCTGCATCATAGAGGAGGCTCGACATCGAAGACAGAGAGTATATTGCTGCTTTGTGGATTTCCACAAGGCCTTTGACTCAGTTCCACGACACCTACTACATCAGCGCTTATCTTCACTTGGCTTCTCAGAGGATATCATTATGGCTATCAGCGCCTTATATGAGAGGGTTTTAGCACGTTTCAGAGATGGCCACAACTAGTCGCCTTCTATCCAGAGCACAGTTGGAGTCAAGCAGGGATGTCCACTCTCTCCCACTCTTTTTGCATTGTACATTGATGATCTAGAGCGGATCATCAAGGAGGAGGGGGGTGATGGATGTCCTCTTGCTGATGTTTTTATTCCTATCCTACTTTATGCGGATGATGTGGCATTGATATCCTCTACAGCCTCTGGATTACGGCGACATCTTGATGCTCTATATGGTTTTTGCTTAGTGTGGGGCTTGACGGTGAATATTGCTAAGACCAAAGTTATGGTATTTAACACAAATCGGCAAAGGAGGAATAGTTTATCAACCTCCTAAAAAGAAGCAAGGGGGGAAGACATAGTCACCGATCCCAAATTCTCTATGTTCCTATCTAGCCAAATGTTCCATAATGTGATAACTCATGACCATGAGAGAGTCAAGCTTACCTTCTATGGCACACATATCTTACGCAGAGACAGTTTGGGACTCCCTGTTAGACCTTTATATCTCTCTCTTCCTCTTTCTTTTGGGCTCCGATACAGATTGGGACAGTTACGAGTCTATATTGGCTATGTCTTTTCCTAGCTCGAGAGAGTTCTATTTTGTCTTTTCCATTTAGACTAGTATTTTTTTTTTTTATTATTATGTTGTCCGACATGGACAGTAATCCTACGAGACATGTACTTATTCATTCTGTCTTATGTGCCCTTGGGAACTCAACAAACATTAATACATTTTCTTTCTTTCTTTCTTTCTTTTCTCTCTCTCTCTCTCTCTCTCTCTCTCTCTCTCTCTCTCTCTCTCTCTCGCGATGGCTGAGCGCGATGGCTGCTGCTGCTGACTCCTCCATTGCGGCTGCTGCTGCTGCCCTGGCCTAGCTCGCCCTACCCTGGTCGCACTCACCTCCCCCCCTGACCTCCATCGCACTCAATGGCCAGAAAAAAGGGGAGCCCTCGCTCCCCTTCCTCTCTTTCGCTACCCCTTCCCTCTCCTTTGCAGCCCGTCGCTGGCCCTTCATACACCCCCTCGCTGCCTACTCCCTCTCTCACCACCTCTCCCACCCCCTCGCTGGCCCTTCCCACCCCCTCGCTGCATGCTCAGCCTACTCCCGCCCCTCCCACAAAGATCCAAGAATTGGAGGAACGGATTGAGCAACATAAGGCGGAAACCAAAACATGGGCCTCCCTATTCAAAGAAGACGCTAAAGAAGGTACACACACTTTCAATAGCGTCATCTCAGCCACCATATCCGAAAAAGGAATGCGGAAGTATAAATCTCTGAATGTGCGGGTGCGAGGAATTGAAGATACTAAGGCTCCAGTTACCGAAGCATCCAGTTTCCTCACGGATACACTTTCCCACCATCACAACGGAATGGAAAAAGCGTGGAGAACTAAAAGAGATCCAACTACACTCATCATACGGTTCACGGGAATAGAGGAGCGGCAAACTGTCCTTAGGCTCCGAGCTAGGCTGAGAAGTACCCTTGTCTTCATGGACGATGATCTCACACCTATGCAAGTTGCCGAAAGGAGGAAGGTTTTCAGCGAAGCCAAAGCACTGGGAAAAAAGGTGATATATCAAGATGGTAAGGCCCGATACATTGACCCCCAAAAATCTGAGGCATAGGGATTTGGGCCCCCCCGGACTTAGGAGCGGTTCGGGGGCCCTCACAAAAGCATTGCGGTTAAGTTTATGGAACTGCAATGGTATCCATTCTTCAGCTACAGCAGGAGACTTTAGAGATTTTTGTACTACAGGGGATATCCTTATACTTACTGAGACACATGAGAGTCCTGAGAGAGGACTTCCTTGCATTGAGGGATTTTGCTGGCTTTCTACTTGCAGAGGGAAGACGAGGGCACTGACTAGTCGCGGTTCAGGTGGTGTTGCTTGCTTATTTCGAGACTCTCTCCAGCCATGGGTCGAGCTACTATACACTGACGAGCAGGCTCGCTATATCTGGATCAGGTTGGACCACAGGTTGATGGAGTTAGATCGTGACATATTCTTGGCTATTTGTTATTTCCCTCCAAAGACATCAGCTTTCACCTCAGAGGAGGAGTCACCTTTCATGGATATTTCATCGGACATTATCAGATATGAGGATCGAGGATATATTCTTCTAGCGGGGGACTTCAATGCCAGGACTGGGTCTAGGCAAACGGAATTCCACAGAGCAGCAGATGACCCACAGCGGATACATGCACTTGATTGGGATGATCTTGGTCTTATACGGCGATCGGCGGATGCAGCGGGTCCAGTCACATCATATGGCGAGCAGATGCTTCAGTTGGGTGAGGCTCATGGACTGGCCATTTATAATGGCCTTCTTCAGCTGCCAGGCTCTGGTGACTACACTTGCTTCCCACACAGTGGAGGACATAGCGTCGTCGACTATTTCATGGGTTCACCACTTCTCCTTCACTTCATTTCATCCTTCTCTGTACACCGCACCACTCTTTCTGATCATTCATATCTCTCACTCTCTGTCGGTCATCTCCACATCACACCTATTTTCTCTTCGACCCCTACAGCTAAACCCACCTACCGCTACACTTCACATCACACACCACTATACAGAGAAGCCCTCTCCGATCTCCTTACCTATTTCCCATATGAGCATACTTTAGAGGAGGAGTCCCTCTTTCTTGTCCAGACCATCCATACTGCAGCTTCCATTGCCTTTCCATCCCCACGGCCCAAAGACCAGCAACGTCATAGACCCTGAGATACGAGGGCGGTACTACTGCTTGTTCAGAGAGCACCCAGTTACACTTTCTACCTTGATATCTTATGAGGACCCTAGATGTGTCGCACTTATGATCCGAGAGATGTCAGACCTGAGGAGGAGGAGACTAGATGGTACACCCCTGACACAGCTGAGCATTGATGAGTGCATGTCCCGTCGGAGACAGAGATTCGAGGTACCCATAGGCAGCGACTCAGATGGAGAGGCCGAGATTCCCAACTCCTTCGTACACCGGCATCAGAGACCATGTCGACGGCCAGAGAGACAGTCAGTTATTAGATCACAGCCCAGAGCGCCACGGCAGCAGAGACGACACCGACGGCCTATCCGTTTACAGAGGTCTAGGGCACATCTAATCACACCCTCACAGCATACCATCCACCATTTCTTTCATGCTGATGGGCATCGTGATATATGATTCCAGGCTATTGGATCCTGACTGGGCCAGCTGTCTTTATGCATTGTATTTGCAGTTATTTAGTTTTTATAGATGATTGAGCTTTAAGCTCTATGTGCACACTTGACATGTGCCTTTTCTTAGTCCTATGTACCTTAGGGTATTCAAGGACATTAATAAAATCTTTCTTTCTTTCTTTCTTTCTTTCTTTCTTTCTTTCTTTCTCTCTCACATTAATTTGTTATAAATGTCATTTAAAGCTTCTGTCCATTGTGGAGATGTTAAGAATTGAGTTGTGTCAGCTAACACCCACAATTTGGTGCCACAGGACCCTTGTGCTGTTTGTTGAGTTGCAGAGTAACCAAACAAAAGGTCAACATTTTTGCGTGTTTTGAGGTGCTTGTGTGGTGTGCATCTTCGATTCCATAGCTTGAGGAAAACAATTGCAAAAAAACTGCTGCTCACAATTTTTAACTCCAAGGTGGTCTTTTGGAACTTCGATATTCTCTTTAGCAGGTAATGAAGCTCTCTCTCTCTCTCTCTCTCTCTCTCTCTCTCTCTCTCTCTCTCTCTCTCTCTCTCTCTCTCTCTCTCTCTCTCTTCAGATATTACATACCATAAACACATACATTACATTGCATTGCAAACAGATGCAGGGCAAACGCTCACGTCAAGTGGTGTGCGCCCTACCATCTCGACCCACGGGCTCTCGCAGGCTCCCACAGCCTCTCACTGGTGTCTTCTTCTTTTCTCTCTCTCTCTCTCGTGATTTAGTGCCTGAGGATGAGGATTATGATTATGACGACAACGAGGATGATGGCCGCTCTCATGCTTATAGAGATCAGAGATAGTGTACCTCCCACCATCATGTTACTACCAGGACTACCAGACATTCTACGCAGAGGCGTACTACTACTATTACACATGCACGTACTCATGCTCACAGACGACGTCGGCAGGCTCCAGTGCTTTCCCATTTCGCATTACATCTTTTTACAGCATCAGCGCAATAGCAGCACCACAGCCTTGACATCTTATCGTAGATACATATGATTATTATGCGCACACTCTCGCATACGTGTCTATTTTAGTTTGCACTAGATTTTTTCTTTATTACAGTTTGGAGATGTTTTTATACGCTACCATGGTTACCACATACTTGACATGTACTTCATTAGCCTTATATGCCTTTTGGCATGGAAAACACATTAACAAAGCTTTCTTTCTCTCTCTCTCTCTCTCTCTCTCTCTCTCTCTCTCTCTCTCTCTCTCTCTCTCTCTCTCTCTCTCTCTCTCTCTCTCTCGATATCCTACTGTTCCCGGATATCTAGTGGATAGTATCTCACACAGACTGTGGATAGTGATGGGTCAGTTTCAGGTTTCCTCTCACCAGCTAGCCATTGAGACTGGCAGATACAGTGGCATCCCGAGAGATGCTCGGATTTGTAGTATGTGTGATACACACGACGTAGAGGATGAGTTTCATTTTCTCTTCAAGTGCCCAGCCTACTATGAGATCCAAGGGAGATACTACTACTTGTTTCAGGATCATCCACTCACACTTTCTACCTTGATATCGTATGAGGACCCCAAATGTGTTGCGCTGATGATCCGAGAGATGGCGGACCTGCGTATGGCGAGACTAGACGCTGACACCTCCCCCTTGATACAGCTGAGATTACAGGAGTGTTTATCACGTCGGAGGCAGAGGCAGGAGAGTACTGATTCTGATGGAGAGGCTGAGATCCCGGACGCCTCCATGCATAGACGGCAGAGACAGTGTCGGCGACTAGAGGGACAGACAGCCCACATGCCACGATCTACAACTTCACGGCAGCAGAGATGCCACCAAACATCCACTCAGAGACGGAGAGACATAGTTCGTTCAGGGACAGTGTCTCAACATACTTTACATCACTATTTCATAGGCGGAGAGACATTTATATGATGATAAGGCTCTCCTTGTCTATCATCATTATTTCTTGTTTACCTGTAGTCTTGTTTCTTTGTTCTTTTAGGTGGTAGAGCTTTCAGGCTCCCACCATGCATACTTGACATGTACCTTTTTCAGTCCTATGTACCTTAGGGTATTTCATGGACATTAATAAAGATCTTTCTTTCTTTCTTTCTCTCTCTCTCTCTCTCTCTCTCTCTCTCTCTCTCTCTCTCTCTCTCCGTAAACCCTAAGGAAGATCTTTCTTCATAAGCCCCTATCCATTGCACCCATCCCTCTTCAATCTTGGGTCGACTATGCAACCAACCTATATACAACTACTCACCCTTCCATCTCTCTTTCTTCTCGTCCTACCCACTGTGACCTCTTTTCTCCTGACATGGTTGAAGCCACCATCTGCAAACTCAAGAACACTCGTACGTCTGACATTGACCTCCTTTCAACCGAGCTCCTCAAACCAATTGCCAAACTCACCTCGCCTGGCCCACTGTTTCAACCGCTCTGTCATTGATGGTTTTCCCATACCTTGGGCCACCAATCTCTTTCACCCCATTCTTAAAGCAGGCGATGCCATGAATGTCCACAACTATGGCACTATCGTGATTGGTCATACCATGGCCTATTTTTTATCCCGCTACTAGATGCCAGTTGTTTCACACACGGGTGGTTCCAGCAGTGATGTATGCCTCAGAGATCTGCTTGCTAGGACTTTCTCTCCGGGACTGGGCAGGCATTTCCCGCATTCAGGCCACTATGTTGGGTCGCATAATACGTGCCAAGACTACCAACCCTCATGATATCCTATGTGCTTAGTTTGCTACTCCTCCGATCATCCTTGAGGGATTTTTCCGCCTTATTCTTTTTCTTCAGCGGATTCAGGAGATTCGTGCATCTCACCCGGATAGATATATAGTTGTTGCGGTTACTTCTTCACGTGTCCTAGCTGATTCCCATGCCTAGCTATCCTGGTACCAACAGGCGTCTGATCTCTTACGACATTTGGGCATCTCTATCATGGATCTTCCTCGTGGTACGCATCCATATATCCGAGGCTATTTATTTTGTCAATATATGCAGCAGACTTGGAGCTCCCTCCCATCTTCCCGCATTCGACTAAGCTATTACCAGACACACTTCCTCTCTCTGGATCCTTCTGGTTTGCCATTGTTGCCGCTCTATCATTCACAGCCCCTATCACACGGCCTGCGCTATCGTCTTGGGCAGTTGCGCATTTCCTCTCATCAGCTTGCTATTGAGGCGGGTCGTGCATGGGATATCCCCCAGGAGCGTCGTCTATGTCGCTTGTGCTCATTGCAGGAGGTGGAAGATGAAGCCCATTTCCTCCTCAAATGTCCATGGGTTGTATTATGAGATACGGGGGAGGTATTATTGTCTCTTTCACGATGGCCCACATACACGTCGCAGTTTTGTCTCCTATCCTGATGCTCGTTGCTTGGGACTTCTTGTTTGTGAGATGCTTACTCTCCGTCGGTCTCATCTGCCTGTACCAGATCATCTGGGGTTAGACTCCCAGCAGCTGCTTCTCACTGGCTTCTTTCAGCTCGAGCACATGCTGATGACTCCGATGATGAGATTCCTATCCCTGTGCCACCGTGAAAAAAGCCCAGATGTAGTCGGCACTTGCCTCCATCAGGGCCCACTCTCCACTCAGTGGACACTTCACACTTACTTTCGCTGATATGTACTTATTCCCCACCTGGCCTGAGTTGTTGGCATTGGTACTTATTCTGTAGTTCTTTTGTTATACCTGGCCCGAGTTGTGGGCTTATTTCACTTCTGTTGTGTTCTACTTTCATTTGTAGCTAGTTTATAGCATTTTATAGCCACGTCCTCCTATGGATGATGCTCCCACTATTGCTTGTACATATTTTCTTTTTGGTCCACGTTCCAGAACGAACATTCCGGAACACAGACCCCCCCTAGAACGCGTTCCGCTACAACTGATATATTATATATTATATATCATAGTGCCTGGTGGTACCGCCAATACGGTACCGCCCTCAGATCCACGGTACCAGGGCGGTACCATACTAAAAAAATTTTAAAAAAATGAAAAAAATTTCCCGTGTTATTTTTGCAAAAAAAAAAATTTTTTTGGTACCACGGTACCAATATGGTCCCGCAGTACCGGGATCCGCGGTACCTGGTACCACGGGACCTATATTATATATTATATATAATAATATATAATATATCATAGTTGTAGCGAATCATGAACTATAGTTGTGAATCGTAATTTTGAATTTCATGAAAATAAATGTAAAAAATAAAAATAAAAATTGCAAAAAAGCATTATCCAATTTGGTGATGTAATTGCCTTTGAAATGTTATGTGCATAATCGTCGTTGAAATGTAAATCAGTAGCTTAGTTGCACTAGCAATTCGCAATTCTCTCGGAGGTCACAAATCGCGATCCAAAAAAAAATACAAAAAAACAGTAAATGCATGGCATTGGGTATCATTAGAAAGAGGAAACATAGAGGATTAGAATTAAATTTGTTTCCAGTAGTTTCAGCAACTCTGAGCAGTTAGGTGAGATGATAGATCTCATTTACATACAATGAACTACATATGCCGTAATCTTGACCCAACTGCATCAACTTGCGTAAACCAAAATGTTGACATCAAAACCTAATGCATACCGAACCATATGCGCTGAATATTAGTAAACTACAACGAACCATATCAAACCCTATTGAATCGTAGCAAACCATACTAAACCACAACAAATCATACTGAACCATATCAAACCCTACCAAACCGTAGCAAATGCTTGCTTTGGAGTGAGAGAGATGGCTACATAACTCCAATTTATTTTGTACAAAAGTACAAGAAATAAATGAAAATTTGCAATTCATTGGAACGAATCATGATTCATGAAACCAGCGAATAGCAATTCACCGCAACTATGATCGGTAGCATGGAATTGTTTTGCTATGGAAAATCTTACACTGACTATGAACGATCTAGGATACAGTCTACTGTAAATGCTATTGAAAAGAGAATGGTCATGTCTGAGCATAGTCCCTGCTCACCTGCCGATCGTTTTGGCTGATTGACCCTGCATATCATCCCCAGTGATTGATCAACAGAGAAACGAAGAACTTCACATTATGCCTTGATGTTATGCCACCATTTTCAGTTTGTCAATCTCTCATCAAGGTTCCCGTAGTTCATCATAAGCATCTACCTGCTATAACAATGCCTAACTCGGTCATGACGGCAATCTGTTGAAAAATCCTTGGTAATAAGCTACAACTCTACTTGATCAATCAAGCTTTAGTAATGCTACAATCAGGATGACTAGGTACATAGATGGTATCCTGTGACCTGCTCTGGAAACTTGCTAGGGCAGCTCATTAAGTCACTGCTTGTCAGATGCCACTGCGTTTTTTCTTAAAAGTGATGTGTATTTCATCAGAATGCCTATCAACAGCTATGATTTCTATTTACCTTTACATTTGGGGCCATTTCTCTAAATAACCGACATGCAAAGAAGCTCTTCAAAGAACATAATTTGTTCTATTGAGAGATCAGTTTCTTTTCTTTGCAATGGAGGATTCAAAATGAGCTTATGCCTGAAAACCATTATCTATAAACAGCTTCACAAAATTCCGTTCTATTGCAGCACTAGATTAAAAGTTGTGACACCTTAACAGGCACAACCTAAATGGGGCATGTATTGTGTTATGTACCCCATGCAATCTTCTTCACGATAGAATCAATCAAGAGACAATGTTCTCTTTTATCCTTGTTGCTGTTGCTACACCTGCATGAATGCTGTTTTTGTGGCATCGAAATATATTAAACTTGCTATACAAATATCTTTTCTTATAGAAGTCTGATAATTTTCCTGCACAATTGATGATTTGTTAATTGGCAGTGTGAGCAATCCCTTACCTTTGCTAGACTTAATGACGTTCCCTTTATAAAAACCTTGATCACATAATAGTGTCCTATTGAATAGAAGTTTTGTATTGCCACTTTACTCATCAGGTATGATAACCACCCATAATACCTCAGCCCATGACTGGAACATAAAAATTAAGCATTTATATGGCTATCATCAACAAGTCCATTTGGTTGAGCTATAGCTATAGGTGACCACAAATTCCAGTGCCCAACGGACTTGGTATGTTAGACTTCTGGTCACTTCTACCAGCACAAGTTGAAAACATTATCCCTGACTTGCTTTGTTCTGGAACAACAACGCAGGCACATCTTATTAGGTCGTCAATGTAGTTCTCAGCTCAATACAATAAGCATTCGGCAATAAGATCATTCCTGATAGGCTCCCCTAAATGGAGCAGTGCAGGCTTGATCCTTGAAGCAGCTTTGCTTGGATATTTTCCAAATTCTATACTTCAATTTTCAGTCTAGTGATTAGAACATCGCTGCGGGTCCAAAACTGTTGATGTGACTATAGAGGTAAATACATGAATTTGAGAGATGAATTTTACAATACAAATAAGGAAAGATTATTTGTCTGTATACCAGCATAATGTATCGTATATGGCCTGGCCTATAGTGGCCATATTAAGCATCTAATGGATGTAGACATGTCATAACCTGGGCTCTGAAATCAGCAGAGATCTACAGATGATTCATGTTAATCGTTTGTATTTTGAGATGTAAAAATTTACATGTTTAGGCTACCTAATAATAATAATAAAAGGTTGAAATCTTCCTCCCAGCAGGTCTGACAGTGAATTAGCTAGCAGTGTAGAAAGATAACACCCTCCAAAGATAACTTGCTCTTCATACAAAGACCAACGGATTCAGAACTTGTTTTAATGGATTGTTCTACTGCTTTTCAAAAGAAAAGAACTCACAGAAAAGGTTATCACCCATTCAGAAACAGCTTTCAATCTTGTAACACTTACAAAGTACAGATTTAACCCTTGCAAAGACAATAATGGTACAGTAGTTGATAATCCGGGTTAACACAAAAAAGATGTGAAATCATTGTGATTCATGCATAAATAATCAACTATTATTACCTGTTGGTTTTGAAACTTTCAAATCCATAAATATCGAGTACTCCAACTAGTGTGGTTGAATCTGGGTCTTGCCCAATCGACTTGTTGACTTTTTCAACCAACCTGGGAATGGCAAACTTTTTAAATACATAAAGTGGACAAACAATAATGAAAATAGAATTAAAAACAATTTCAACTATAGCTTATCAGAGCTTCAGTGTGAAGCATACTTAACTACTTTGATTAGATGTGGCAAAATCAGATGTACGTGCATTGTTATCTTTTGGTCACGTACAATTTTCCCTCTATATCTTGCATGCTAAAAAGCATCATACATGAATCTTATTCTCTTGTTTGTAATTCTGATTTGCTAGATACATCAAATGGTGGTATTTTTCTAGTTGTCTATAGAGTCTAGACTAACTTGGTCATGGGAGAACATTTTGAAAAGTGACCTCCAGCAAAAAAGGCTTCATTGAAATGATTCATTATTTAGGTGCCCAAATATGCCAAATGAGTTTTGATAATTCTAAGATTGATGAGATGGTTTAAGATATCAAAGATTGATGTTTAAATATGCTACATACTTCATCATTCTTCTAAGATGCAGAAATCAAAATAATTCTATATCAGAAAAACAAATGTTAGGCATGATTGCACACCATTACCAGTCAAACAATCGCGAATAAATGGTCTTTGCCAAAGTGTCACGATTTACTGTGGCAGATGTTGGATCGAGGGAAACCTTGATGCTCTCATCTCGAGTAGTGATAATCCTTGTACATAGTGAATCCTGAAGACCTTTTGCATCACATCTTTCAAAATAAACAATCCATTAGAGATTGCAAGAAGGCAAGTGCACAGAAACAAAATTACTCTGAGAAAAACAGCACTACAATAAAAATTGGCAACTCACTTAAGTAAGTCAGCTGCTACTTGAAGATGAAAATTTGCCTTTTCATCCTTTGGTTTCGAGGAATCGGTTTCTTTGCCGGGGACAAACTCAATGTTTCCAAGATGCAATATTGAAGCCACTACTCTGAATATTGCCTCCTAAATAATGGGAATCAACTACCAAGTTAATGCTAACAATCCTTATATTTGCAATGTTGCAGCAATGACAACCTTCGATAAGAATATGTGTGTCACACCTGTTCATCAGGACTTATGCCAACAATTTCCATTGCCCTTCGAGTTTTTGTATACTCCCTACTACTGTTCACCCCATTTAATTCATAGCAGTTGCTCTGGTTCAAATAGTGGAAAGTATGTGCCTCTCCAAGCTTGTATCTTTCCACATCCTGCATAAATCACTCCATAACATATACACAACCCACTATTGTGTCATTCCTAAATGCATGCCTGAAAATATAGTGGATAGGAGGAATTTAAGCTTGTTCCTAACCATTAATATTAGAAGAAAATAATGAAGCCGTCCACGGTGCAAAGAACACTTCTCAAAGACTGATAGCAAACAGAAAAAATCTCATGAGGGGGTATAGCATTCAAAAAGAATACGTAATATTACTAGTACAATTATTCAGAATTTGTTACTAGGTTGCAATCTGAACCCTCAAGATCAGTAATTTCTCACTTCTAAGCCACCATTTATGCCTCTCATCCACCCTTAGCTCAATAAGAAGCTAAAGAAAACCTGGATTTGGATGATGAAGCAGGACACGTACCTCTGGTGATGCACATAACTGATAGAAGCAGTGGTAATTTCTTTCAGGATCCGACACTTGAACAACTCGAGACCTCTCCAACAAATATGTTCTGACAGCTGCTCCTGAGATTCTGCCACTTCGGTCGAATTGTATTTCTACAAACTTTCCAAAGCGGCTGCAGAGGAACCAGATATTGCAAATCAATAAAGTAAACCATAGTCTCCTTATGAACATCAAGGATATAAAAAGAGGGCCATCGCTAAAATGGAGACAACTGTTTTGAACTGCCTAATCCAACTGGAGGAAACTGGCATTCTTTACAAATTGACCATTTGGATATTTTCCACCATTGAATTTGAGTAAGAAAAGATGAAAGATTATACACGATTTAAACCAGCATAGCAGATCAAGGAGCTTTAATTAATTTTAGAAGTACCACTCAACCTGAGGATCATGAGTAATGCATATAAAACTCATTCGTTGCCATGTTTTATGTCCTAGTCTTACCTTGAGTTGTCATTGCGGACTGTTTTGGCATTTCCAAAAGCTTCAAGGAGAGGATTAGACTGCAAAAAGTAAAAGCATAGGTCATCGGTTCATAACTTCCTCAAAATCTTTTCAGAAGCATAAACTTGAAGCAGTAAGGACATGGTGAAGTTCATTCACTAATCTCTCGAATCTCTTGATGATATCTTTTTGTAGCATGCGGATATATTTTTGACGACTGTAATAGCAGTTAATTCCTCAGGTTTCAAATTGAGGTCAACAAGTTGAAGGTTGGTACCATTTTGAATCATTCTTATCTTACATGCTCTTATAACTATGAATACAAACAATTCTTGATAAAAGTTAGCTAAATATGACAGTAGAGATAACAACTACATAATGTTCATCTATGATTATCCAATTCTGATTCCATGATCTGAGAATATTGAAGGTGCATTTGTTAGTTAAACACAATCATGAGTAGTTTCATACAGTTTATATAGAAGATTTTCCCATTGAGGGCTTTTATGTTATTACAGATTAACAATTTTCAAAATATAGCTGGACCGAATTCATAATCCAGGATTTGAGAATATGGAAGTGGAGTTAAAGATGAATATGAACATAATCATAAAAAGGATTCGATCTAAATAATTTGCTAGTCATCTCTTTTTATCGGAATTAAAGAAGAATTGACAAAAAGGTTACACCACAGCAGGAAACTCTATAAAGTAGTATAGGAAGTGCCTCTTGAGAATAGAGACATCAGTTCAAAACATGCTATAGAAAAAAGAAAAGCACTGGGACAAAAAGCTTCAACAGTAACCTCTTGTCAACTTTCAAGGATGATAGTCTATTGCTTCAATTTCCTTCTTGTCTAAAGCTAATAACTTTCAAAAAATCCATAGTAACTATTCCAAATGATTCTTATCTACTCAGAAAGGATTAGCCGAATTCAATGTGTCAATCCAGAAAGGGTGGCAAGCAAAGAGCCTGTTTCATCTTAATTTTTGAAAAGAGATTAAGCCCACAAATTTTTGCACAGAGGCAATTGAAAAGAGTGGATGACACTTGGGACCATATAGAACAGACATAAGTGGTGACAGACTCATTTCACTCGAAATTAAGCAGCATGGGCTTTTACTTGAAACCATCACCAACAAGAAACAACAAAAACTCCTAACAAGAAACCATCAGATAATTAACGATTTTACTTATTACAAACCCCAGTTGGAACTTGTTTCTTTGTAAATACACCAAATTCTACTGTCTTTCACGTGTATCTGAATCTTGTGATAGCTTGCAACTCGTTAGATAAGAGGGGAACATTCAACTTACTCCTTAAAACCACTGGACGCTCCTTAAAAGCCAGCAGGGCATCAAAGCAATCTTTAACCAAAGCAGAATATATATATACAAAAGTTACATGGATTATAGCATACTTCAAGAACTTGCTGCTCCACTGTTCTGCCATCCGTGGCAGCTCGTCCCCCCATGTAGGCAAGATATTGCATAATTAACTTCGTTGTTTCAGTTTTACCAGCTCCACTTTCACCACTTACCAGAATAGACTGACTACGATTCTCATTAACCATAGCCCTAAACAAAACCATCAAGTCAGTTTTGATTTCAAAGATATTTCTGTTCAAGCACCAGACCCAAAAAAGAGAAAAAGTGTTATTTCAGCAAGTCAGTTACCTGTAAGCAGAATCGGCCACAGCAAAAACATGAGGACTCAGCTCACCCAGAGGAGCCCCCCTATATTGCTCCATCATGTGAACATCATATAGATGAGGTAATTTTGCAAAGGGATTTACAGCTATCAAGATATTTCCAGTGTATGTCTGTACAGAGCAGTATACAGTAACATTTATCAAGCTAGAGTCTCTGATGCAGCCCACAAGTTACTTTCAAATAGAAAATAAATTACATTTTCCGGATAACAACCTGTAAACATTCCCCTAATTTTTTTTCCTGATCATATCTCCTCTGAATTTTCATAAATGTACATCAATACAATCAAAAAAGGCAAAATCAAGAAAAGGAAAACAGTTATGCAACACGATAGTTTGTTCCAGAATGTTGAGAAGGTATAGAACGTTTGCATAGTGAGGATGCTAAGCAGAGGCCACCTTTATCCAGCAAATGATTCATGACATCAACTTTCTCTTGCATGATTGTTGTATTTTGGTGTAAAGGAGGCTATATATAGCCCAGAATAGGAATCATGTGTTAGTTTCTCTAAGCAGGGTTCATGAGCTTTATCGCTGAAGCACTCAATAAGACAAAGTTCGTTGTTCTCGCAAACCGAGTCTATTGTCATTCGTAACATGACCTTTGTTTGATAATTATCATTCTTTGACATTTTATCTCCATCTCTTCTTTCATGTTATTATCTGAATTTGACATTAGTAACATGGCACTTATGTACTTAAAGGCTAAAAGTACATTTCAAGTGTGTTAATGGATGGAAGCGTAAAACGTCTCCAAAACAAGCAAAACTTATCAAAACCAGAAAACAACCAGCATAGAAAACTGGCAATACAATAGCAGTACAATAGTATGATAAGCATACAACTGCGTCAATGAATAAATACACAACCTAAAATTATCCATGAAAATAAGTGACCAATGACCATCCCAAAACATCCTGCTATATAGGTAGAAAAACGATGTGAGATAAGCCACTACTGCTATCGCTAGTGTAGGAAGTGCAATGCATGGCATACATCATAATACCCGAGACGTGGATGTACGTCAAAGCATGACTCTCAAAACCATTGTCTCTTAGTCCAACAACATTCTCTCTCATCACGACATCTAAGTGGATAGGTATCTCACCCTCTAACTCTGAATCATCAATTTAATATGAAAAACCTAGAGAAAAAGGATGTGACTGCATCTCGGTACTAGTGCTAGTAGTGCGGCATCTGTTGCTCCTCAAACAAAACATCGCTCGTATCATAAGTGTGCGGCATCTGTTGCTCCTCAAACAAAACATCGCTCGTATCATAAGTTCGACACATCTTGTGATATCAGTGGAGTGTGACGAGCTGATTTTGTAAGAGGCTGTGATATCTAGCCCTAATCTCATTGCAAATAGGGCATCAAAGAATAAAACGCTCTTCTGTTCCAAACTTACCCATGATACACAGCTAAGAAAATCGCTCCTTCAGAGCAATTCCCTAGAAATGCCGTCACTCTACCTATAACTGATGAGAAAACTTTGAGTAATATTCTAGCTTGATAATTATGAAATTCGAGTGTCAAATCAGAAATTATCTGAGCATGTCGAATTCAGAAATTCTATAAAATCTCAACTATTGTCAAGTTGCAAGATATTCGCATAGTCCGCCTGCATGTTGATTCAATGAGGGTTGTATTTGAATCAAATCAGATTTTTATATCATCTTGGTTTAGATATAGGGCATGCTTTTAGGGGACTCTGCTTACCAGAATATGCCACGCTATCCAAAGCAATTGTTGCTATGGCAGAACACATTTTTGGATCCACTAAATGGCTGAAGCGTAAGTGTGGTTCCTTCCCTCAAAATTTGTGGTTTGATCAGGAGTATAAGCGCAACACGATAGCGCTCAAAGTACACACAAGAGTTTGTTGGCAAACAGGCATTCCACATTCATACACAGCAAGATAAGCCTTGCACATATGGAACACAAACCCCAAGCGTTTTTGGCAAAAAATGTTACAGAATGTAGAACACAAGCTTTCTGGATGGTTGGCAAGTCATGGCAAGCAGGCTATGGAGCAGGCAGGCTCTCGGTGACACCGTTCCACCAATGCCCGCTTATTCACCTTGAGATCCATAATTGAGGACAATCGTAATCACCAACAAGAATTGTATTTCTACTTTGTGGACTTTCGTAAGGCATTTGACACAGTACCTAGACGCAAACTTTGGGCAAGGATGGAAGAACTGGATATCTCCCATAAACTTCGGTATGTTATTGCATTGCTCTACTACAAGGTGGTTGCCAAGGTACGCACCCTAGATAGCTTTATTGCAAAAATATTTAGTACCATTGGTGTGAAGCAAGGTTGCTCTCTCTCTGACAGTCAAGCTTATGCATTCTGTTATCAAGGTACTCTTATAGGCAGATGACGTTGTCCTCCTTGCCAAAACTTTGCATAGCCTACAACAAAATCTTCACGCCTTGCAGCACTTTTGTGAAGAGTCGGGACCATTAGTTAATATTGACAAAACCAAAGCCATGTTATTTATTCATGCCAAGGTGTGGATCCACAACTTTTGAAATTGGAGTTGACAAACAACTGGCAAGTGGATGGAAGTTCTTATTTGCACTGGAAGCATAATGGACCTTTAGAGATGGCATGGGAAACACCCCTTGTTTGAGGCGTTGGTGACTCCAGTCCTAATATCTGGATCTGAGGTTTGGGGTGGAAGTATATTCTCGCTCTAAGTGGGCTAAAATTGCAAGCGTGCAAAAAACGATTCCTCGCATCGTATATGGAGTCAAACAAACAACTCCTTACAATATCCGACTGGCTAAATCCAATGCTTCTTGGAAGCTATTGCCATGCTTCGCACATTTGCTTATCTTTATAAGGTCCAAAATCTTGATGAGCGAATACTGTCAACCATTGTAGCAAGCATTGCCTACTCCCTCAAAGCAACCTTTGACAATATCCAAGTAATCCGCTATTTCCTTCACATATATATCTGAGAAGATGAGTTACGAACTTAAAATCTGGACACAAATTGGTAGCTGGATCATTAGGATAAATTGATCCATCCACCCACAAATCTATATTCATATGATGATTCATTCTCAATTCTCTAACTATTGCTGCAGCATTCCCTACAACTTTTGCATTTTTCTTAATAATTGGAGTGCATTCCATCGGAAGAGCAACATGCAAATGGAACATTTCCATTGTTAAAGCTATAATCATGTAAATGAATCTACCTATAGTAAATCAATATGAATAGATCTAGCATTCCTTACTTTTGTAATGTTTATGTCGCATTCAAAAATCGTCCCGCCTCATATTTCCCTTATGATTCACTTATAAGATCATTAATTTATGCCATGCTCTGTACGAGACCAGATTTAGCATACACAGTTAGCACGTTAAGTCAATACATGTCTAATCCTAGGATCTCTCATTGGAAAGCACTAAAAAGAGTGATGAAATACATTCAAGGAAGTTTAGATGAATTTTATGCTACGATGGAAACACTATCGATCCACTCATCCTTCAAGGCTACTCTGACTCAGATTGGGGAGAAAATGCCTCAACCAAAAAATCCACTTCTAGGTTTTGTTCCTTTCTGGCAGGGGGACCTATTTCGTGGAACTCAAGAGAGCTAAAATCAGTTGTGCTTTTTTCAACGAAGGCAGAGTACATCTTAGCATGTCAAGCTTCGAAAGAAACTGTATGAGTCAGATTGTTACTTCATGATTTACATCACACTCAGTTCAATGCTACCACCATTCCGTGTGACAATTTGAGTTGTATTTCACTATCTCTGAATCCCAAATTTCATGGCAAGACTAAGCACATAGAAATCCAATATCATTTTATTAGGGAAGAGGTTTTCTCAGGACAGGTGATTCTTTAATACTATTCCACAACAAAAATGGCTGTAGACATCTTCACCAAAGCTCTTCCCAGGATCAAGCATCAAAAAGTTCTTTAACCTACTAAACCTTACGAAGGCACCAAGGCACCAACCGTGACCTTAAAGAGGACTGTTGGAAATTAAGTTTCCAGTTTCCTCCTTGGTGAAACAATCTATTCAAGACTCTTCCTACATATTTTTGATCATTGATCTAGGATCAGATGCAACCTATCTTGGTTTATTGTCTGCTCATCTGATACCTATAGGAATTATAAATCTCTATTTTGCTACCAGTATTTTTTGGTCGTGTTTTTGAACATAGATGCAAATGTTGGCTGTTCGCATTCCTCAACTCTGGCTATGGCTCCAACTAACGAGTGCTATGGCGGACCCCCAACTAGAACACGTTATGGCTCCGACTAGGCATTGTGGCTTCCCAACCAACGACTATGGCTTGCAACTAACCGAGAGGTTGAAGGATGAGAAGATCTACAATGAGTGGGTGAGTATTTCGGGCAAGATCCACTCCTCTCTCTTTTCTCTTCTTAGTTTCTAACAAATGACGACTTAACCTAAAAGATAAAACCCTAAACTAAATCTCATCCTCTAAGGCTTACCCTACTAGAGAATGGAGGGCCTAGATTAACTTGACCTGTTGCCAGATGAATAATATACAATACAATGTGAAGTAACACAGTACATGAAACCACACAAGGGAGAACACTCAGAGAGAAATATTGGCTTGTATTGCAAATGAGGTTCTTCTCGAAAATGGACTCTTCCACTCCTATTTATACTTGGAGTGGTGGTCACTTACAGAAATGCATTGTGGGACAAGTAAGCCACATAGACTAACTTAACTTTGAATCACACTAGTACCATGGGACAAACCCCCAATAGGCCTTTGTGACTAACTTTTACTTAACTTGAAGTTACATATCTATGTGCAGTGCCCATGGCAATTTAAACTTAGAACTAAATAACTTAAGCCAGTACGGATACCGTAAAAGCCTAAACTTGCTCGGCAAGTTCTACGTTTAAATCCTAGTCTGCTTGTATTTTTAAATGATTTGTATACAACAACGAAAGCCTATGAAGGCTACCTAAAGATTGAAGTGGATGCTCTACGAACTGAGGTGCAGAATCTTAAAGTGGCCGTGATTGCTCTAACGAAGGATAATGTAACTCTCAAAGAGAAAGTCCAGCTTCTGGAAGGACTACCGACCCCAATGACAAGTAAGATTCACAAACTAGAGAAGAACTCGGCTGAACATAAAGAGGCCACAAAGACCTAAGCTTCATTATTCAAAAAAGAAGGTACTTCTGCTCAAATGTTCACTTTTATTTTTGCTACCATGTCTAAAGAGAAACTTAGAGATTTAAAAGCTCTCAAAGTTCGAGTTCGAGGAGTTTCTTGACACTGAAGACGCATTGAAAGAAGCAACATCATTTCTAGAAACTACATTGAGTTTTAATGTTGATGGAATGGATACTGCTTGGCGCACCAAGAAAAAAAATACCACACTTATCATCCGGTTCGAATCAAAAGAAGAGAGAAGAAAGGCATTGCGGCTTAAAGCCAAGTTAAGGGTACAAACATATTCCTAGACGATGATCTCACCTGTATACAAGTGGAAGAACATAAAAAAGCTTTCCAAGAGGCCAAAGCATCTAGTAGAATTGCTATGTATTGTGAGAGTCAAGTTAGGTACCTGGATCGTGGAGCATCTACTTCTAGTGCCTAGAAAATTGGGGTCCTTGGGCTAGGAAGCATCCAGGGGGCCCATCCACGTAGTTTGCGGATTGGAGTGAGGAATTGTAATGGGATTCATTCATCATCCATAGCTAACGATCTAGTTGATTTTATTGCACATGGTGATATCTTGCTATTTATTGAGACACATGAGAGTGGTGAGAGAGGCTTACCAAACTTCCCAAGATTTTGGTGATATTCTACATATCGGACTTGGAAGGTGATTTTTATTACCCATTGACCTTGGACGATGTCACATGAATGGTTAGTAAAATTGTTTTCTAATATGTGCTTACTCTTCCTTAAATAATCAATAAATCCTTTTTTGGTTATATGGGTCAATTCTCTATGCAGTAACAACGAAAATCTTGGGATAAGTCATTCAGAAGAATGTGTTGGGACATTAACGATATTGATGTATGTTGATGCAACGCATCTTTTTGACTTTCAAAGATTTTCTAAAGTTCTTCTTCTAGTTAATATCTTGATTGATATACACCTCTTGGAAACTTGTGTAGTCTCCTATTGTAGAGGGGGAGAAGAAGATGAAATGAAACTTATCTAGGAAAAACATCTGTTCATAGATTTCTGGAGGAATCCATAATATGGATAGATAAAAGGGACCCGTTCTCAAAATCATGATCGATAGGATATTCTTGATATTGCAGAAATCTTCTAAAAGATGTTTAGATATCTAGTTAGAAGAGGCAAGGAAGGGGAGATTAGAAAACATCTTGGTAATAGAAAAGTTACTGATTACAAATTTGAATGATTTGTAAAAGGTTTGGTGAAACTTGCTCCTTGCTGGTTGTGATCAGCGTGATCTTAGTGTGAACTAGGATCCGAGAGTTGATGCAAAGAAGAAATTCACTCTGACAATATATTCTTTTGAGATGAGCTCTGGTTGAGATTTTGTTTTTGGAATAGCACTCTTTGAGAAATATTCTGGCTTCCCTTCATCCTGGTGCACCAACATCATCTATCCTATTCATAAAAATGGTGATCCCATGATTTTCGGTAACTACCGCACCATCATGATTGGACATGTTCTCACGAAGCTCTATGGTACCATACTCCCTTCTGCAGTGAGTTCAGAGGCGGAATCCAGGAGATTACATGCATTGGGACAGGCAGGTTTCCGCTCCCATTATTCTACCACTGACCATATCTTCACACTTCGAGCCTTGATTGAGGAAGTTAAGTACAGGAAGGAGAGGGTTTACTGTTGTTTTGTGGACTTCCTTTGACTTTGTACCACGCTCCCTGCTCATTCAGAGACTTTGCGACCTTGGCTTCTCCACAGATATTGTTCTGGCGGTGATGGCTCTTTATGAGCGGGTCTTGGGATGTTTCTGACATGGTAGTGGCATCTCTGAGCACATTTGGAGCACCACTGGCGTGAAACAGGGATATTCCCTTTCACTGGTTCTTTTTGGATTGTACATTGATGAGTTAGAGTGAGTCATATCACAATGTGACGGAGCTGGCTCTAGACTTGGCACCATTTTGATTGCTATTCTCCTCTATGCAGATGATGCGGTACTAGTATCCCCGACCAGGGAGGGATTACAGAGGCAGCTGGATTGTTTACAGGGATTTTGTACCAGATGGGGATTGGGATTGAACTGCGAAGACCAAGGTTATGGTCTTCAACACTTCTCAAGCTTTCATGCAGTGCCAGGAGCTCACAATAGATGGACAGGCCTTAGAGGGAATTTCTTCTTATACTTATTTGGGGATACTCTTTTCTGGTCCTACCTTCAGCATGCGACAGGCAGCCACCACCCGACTTGGGAAGGGGCATTCCTCCCTTGTTCAACTTGAGCGGTTCTGTTTCAGGAAGTTCATCCGAGATGCTCGCAGTAAGCGTAGACTTTCTGATACTATTGTCACCCCCACAGCCTTGTATGCAACAGAGACATGGTGTACAGGTCTTCCCTCATCACATTGGGCCAGCATTTCACGCTTACAGACCACCATGTTAGCTCGTATGATTCGGACGAAGCCCTCGGTTCCACATGAGATCCTTCTTGCAGAGTTTGTCGTTCCACCCATTCAGATAGATGCCGCTTTCCATCTTATTGCATATCTTCAGAGAGTTCAAGCTCTGCCAGATGCAAATATGCAATATACACAGACAGCACTTGCTTCCTCACACTCCCTTCATGACCAGGGCTATCGACTGTTGTGGTTTTCTCAGGCATCCCACTTCCTTCTTGAGTCATTTGGTATCTCCATTACAGCACTCCCCTCAAGTACTAATCAGTATATCAGGCGCTTCTTATATCGGGCATATCTCGATCGTACTTGGAGGCGACAGCTTGGGGTCAAACTCGCCTATTACTGGACTCATTTTATTGAGCTTGACATAGCAGGGTTCCCAATTTTACCACACTATTTGGACTCAGAATTATCACACAATCTCAGATTTACATTGGGACAGCTCCGCGTGTCATCACATCAGCTGGCTATTGAGACTGGGAGATTCCAGGGTACCCCGAGACAAGCGCGGATTTGTCAGTTATGTTCCTTGGATGAGGTGGAGTCAGAGGAGCACTTTATCTTTAGGTGCCCGGTGTATTATGAGATCAGAGGGAGATACCACTGTTTGTTTTGTGACACGCCTGTCACCCTACGATCCCTCCTAGCCTATGAGGACTCCCGATGCGCTGCACTCATGATACGAGAGATGTTCATACTGCGACAAGACTTGTGTCAGACAGCCCAGCAGAGTCACTTTTCTCGGCCTCAAATCACTTCTTTCTTCTCCAGGAGGAGAGAACAAGACCTAGTATTTGATGATGACGACGACTTACCTGCCCATAGAGATCAGAGACAGTGTCCCACTACTCATGTTGCAGCACGAGCTACTTGACCTATCATGATGAGACTTCATCCTCCTAGACGACGTCAGCGACCACTAGCGGTCCTTCATGTTGTTGCCCGCATTACATCCTTTTATAGCATCAGCAGGACAAAATTGGATGATAGTGTCATACCTTATTCATGACATTTAGCAGTATACATGCTCCCACATGGTCCATATATCATAACATCTATTTCAGTTCATAGCATTTAGATTTGTTATTTTTATTATCGTTTTGGAGACATTTCATACACTCCCATGGTTACCACATACTTGACAGGTACATTTACTAGTCTTATATGCCTTTTGGCATGGAAAAGACATTAATAAAGCTCTCTCTCAAGCTCTCTCTCTCTCTCTCTCTCTCTCTCTCTCTCTCTCTCTCTCTCTCTCTCTCTCCTATGCAAATGAAACCAATTGTGGAAGTAGCATTTGAGGAAAAGATTGTAGCATGCTTAAAATGGCATTAGAAGAAGTCTATTGATTTAAGAATCTAAAGAATATGAATGGCTCACATAAATCTCATCCAATTCATATCGACTAGCAAGATTATGCAAGAGTCCTGGTTCATGTAGATAGGCCAACTTTGTCATGTCATCCACCCCTCCTGGTTGTGCATCAGTGTCTTTTGCATGGACATTTGAAATCAACGAAACGGCCTGCATGTCATAATTTCCCCTTGTGAATATAACGTTATCTTTATTTCAAAACACAAAATTACACTATTAGCGAGCTCAATGAGCAGGGCTCAGCATGCAACTTACGAATTTTGCAATATAATATCTCAGCAAGTGTGAAATTCGCCAAGAGTGTTTATGGGCTAAGGGAAACTTAACAATGGGCAAGTCGATTCTCCATCTTTCAATCATCTTTAAAGAATGTGATAATAACATACAATTCTTCAGTTACTTTTGAAGTGTTTCCTAAGTCAAGTAAAACAAGATCTCCATAAAACTTACCACTTTACCAGTGCTCGTTCTAGCTTTAACCTTATTGCCATCGATCTCCAGCACTTCAGCATCTATCCAAGCTTTTTCACTATCCTCCACCCACACTTGAGACCCAACTGAAATGTTTGTGGTAGCCTTCACAAAAGACAAACAATAAGCCATTTATTGGGACTCCTAAAACAATATTGGACTTTCGATATGAGTTCAAACTCTTCATTTTCAGACTTCACAGTAAAGAAACAATAAGCCTTCAAATGAAATAAACAATAAGCCATTTATTGGGACTCCTATAACAAACTTGAACTTTCATCATCGGTCCAGATTCTTTGATTTCAGTCTTAGCAGCCAGCAAAACATAACATTTAGAGCAAGGTTAACCCAACTATTGAGGCAGTCAGCAAGTCGTATTTGTGATTTCTGATATCAGTGTGCATTCAAAAGAAAAACCAAGTCATAAAAGCTTGCAACATCATTCGACACCATCTCCCTATTTCTTTACTTGATTTTGCAGTTTTACAAGCACCATAAGCATGATGAAGTCCATCTTTGTAACAGATTAATTTATAGAGCTTTTCTACATCCTGAATTAACAATACAAACTTAACCACCCGATCTATGCCCACGAGCTTATTCACTTACAAACTTGTAGACATCGATGACAAACATCGTCATATTGCGCGCATACCAGAATGCACATTTTGAGAGCAAAAAATGGTGCATTGTAACTTTGAATCTATACACATGTAGCGCACTTTAATTTTACTTAAACACGGTTCTCAGTTGAAATCATGGTGTAAAAGCTTGACCATTCACTTAAATGCAACAAGGGACCATTCAAAGACATGAACTTATGTAAGCAACGTTTGTCCATGAGATGTATTAATCCCTAAAGCATCACGCCTTGTCAAGAGAAATGAAGCCATTCGTTTGACTAGGATACTTAACTAGGTTGAATTCTTCATCGAAGAGCCTTCTGCAAACATCTCAAAGATCTTCTGTTTCAATAGCAAAGAAGTAGTGGGTGCATCTTCTTGCCACTGCAAAGTTGCATAACAGAATAACTAGAATTCAAAGCTTCTTGATGGATTATCCATTCTTCCTAAAGCCAGCTGTGAAGAATATCTGTAGTGTTGATAAAACGTGGATTAAAAGCTGAAAATTTTCTAAAAGGGTCTGGATTCTTTCAACAGTGACCTAAACTTGTATCGATGCAAAACCGTGGAGCACAAGAACATACTTAGCTGAACAATATGAGGATATGGAGAGTCCCTTTTTGTAAGATGAAACAATACCAAAGTGCTCTGGCATTATTATGAACAGTAATTTACACCTGCATCAAGTTGTAATCTCGTATCAGGCATAGCCACAATAGAGCAAGCTCCTAAGTTTTTTTTGTGGACTCGGATGCCGTGTTCCTTTGCGGCTGGAGACCGGGATTCGAGCCTTGCCAGAGAAAACTCTTTTCTGATTAAGCTACTGCGGGGTACTAAAATCCCTTTCGTGGCCTTCTGGTACAACCATAGAAGCTAATTGCGGTTGGAGCAAGAATACGAGCGAAAAACCTTCATTAGCCAAGTAAGGGCCACCATAACGTACAGACGCTTTTAACATATATAGAAGAGCCTGTTTGAATAAGTTTTTTAGTAAATAATCCAATTAGAAATGGCGTTTTTCAAAGTATTCAATTGGATTTGCACACGTGAATGAAGCTGAGTTAAAATTTGACACATAGAAAGAGATAGTTCTTCATTCAAATACTACATAGAAAATTAAATACTGTTGAGCAATCCAGATTCCAAACGATCGAGCAGTCATTTTCAATTTGCGAGGTGATTTATGAAATTCAGACATGCTCCAATTTGAAAAGCCCCCGTGAAGTTATAGTTTTCATGATTACGTATATTCTGTAGGTCCAAACCACAATCCATTGACTAGATCGAGGATATTAGACAATCAATGTCTGTGCTCTGAATTGAAGGAAATGCTTCTCATACTCACCATGGCTCAAATGGATGGAATACCGCTCCTGTGTTGTGGTTGATTTAAATCGACGTCGATCCAAGCGGCATCTCTTTACGTAGAAGATTGTACTTTTTATCGTACCTCTTATCCTCGTTGCGATCCAACAGTACGGAATTATGTGCAAGTCGAATTTGCTTACAAGGGATTCTCTCCACAAAGTTGAGCAGATAACAACCTTCAAGAGCTAAGTGATTTGATTGTTCCAGAAAATTTTCCAATACTTTCAAGTGCATTTCGCAATTATTTCCCTCAGCAACTTGATCCGCGGATTGCTACCAAAGCTTTTGTGCTGCCTGCTGCAACCCCATGTGAAAGCTCCCCCCTACACACTTTCCTGGCTGCTGTACCCAGATGCCTCGTCCGTCGGTGAGAAAACCAGAGGGATCTTTTATTCCTTGTATCCAACACCAGATCAAACACTGCCGTATCAAAACTGCCAACTACAACACTGACGAATTGGTCAAAGAATGCATCCACAAGAAATAACTTCACGCCCATGCAGCACAGCCGATCACAATTACAATAACCACAACCAGCATCAATGAAGAAAGAAACCGTCGCTGCAGATCTGAGCAATACCTGCCGCTATCATTTCATCACTGGCAATCGACAAATAAACGAATGATCGAGGTGGAAAAATGTACGAAATCAAGAACGAAGGACGAGCGACAGAGAGAGAGACGAGCAGAGATCCGAGAGAGCTCACATGGATGAAAATAATATAAAACTGGCGGGCTCACTTTTTCGTTAAGCGAGAAATCGAGCGAGATGGCATCAGTAGATGTAATAATAAGCACTAGTACAAATGGAGCAGCAGCGGGCGAGTAATTAAACTCCAAAGAAAAATAGATAAAGTAAAATGTGGGCAACAGCTGCTGCTGGGGAGGGGGGGGGATGGTTTGGGAAGATCCTTTTGGGCCTACAACCAGTGCACGTCTGCTCTGGCTGCTTTATTAGACTAATATAGTCCCGATGCCCACAAGTAGTTTATGTTAATAGTCTCTAGTGAGCACGTCCCACCACGTAATCAATAGCATGAGTGGTTGATTTATTAACTTACCCTCACAAAACCTCTCACAAATATGTGTATATTTGGGATTGAGATTTTGGTTAAGAAATGGTCTCTCGTATTACCTACAATGGTGGTGAGAATGTCGGCCTCAATGGTAGGGGTCGTGTACGATACGATGATAGTATTTGCAAGACTCGGTGTAGGTGTGGTGTGGAATGAGCATCGACATCTCAATCACCTTGAAGTGTCGAACTAGTTGTGTTTAGCCAATTACGAATATTGAGAGCTCGATAGAGCTAGTGGAGGGTTCTATATGAAACTAGCAAAATTGAGTTGGCTACACTCCATAATAGCAAATTAAACTTTTCAACATAAAACCATTTTTGTAAAATATTTTTAAACGCAATATGATGTTAGAGTCGATAATGAATTAGAATCATCATCATCATCATCATGGAGTCAATTATGTTTGTAACTCTCATGGGTGGGGGGTCTCCACCATATATTGGAAAACGGTTTGGCTTATGGAAAGAGAAGTTCTGGCAACTCTCATTCACATTGAAAGAAAGTCTAGAGTGTTATTACACATTCGTATCAACATGGTAATAGCACTGGCAACACCCACCCAACCCTATACGAGTATATGTACATGTAACCATGGTTCTTTGTTATCTATCCGGTAGCGGCACCCCCTCTACACACTACACATTGTGTGTTAGTGTAAGGAGAAGCACCTCAAGGTCTTGCTTACAAGACACACACAAAGGAATAACAGTGAAGCCAAACCACTCAAGCATCTAGAAGCTATTGATCAATCTCCAATAGCATCACCCATGTGCCATAGGATAGGATGCTAATGAAAAGATAAGGAATTAGCAATGAAATCACATAACATGATTGGGAGTAGGGTGAGTTTCTCATCAAGTAAATAGCCCATGTTTTATTGTGCATGTGCCCATGCAAATACACAGTTTTCATGTACATGCACGTCATCACTATTAATACTCTATACCCTACCAATAGTCATACTAACCCATGCAATAGCTCCACATGTCACTAGATGTGTGACTTGTACTCACGATTTTATTATTTACATTTATAGCCTAGTTTATAATAACGAGGCGTAACCAATAATATCGAGTACTGGAGTACTGGGTATCCAAGTCCAGGATTATGTCGAATCCTATATACAAGACATGGATGTAACATTTTTTTCTCCTCGAACAAGTTCTCTTTAGAACATGAAAGAAAATCAGAAACCAATTCTTTAACTTTCAACACTTACCCAAAAAATCATTATACTTAAGTCTAGTCTGTCTTTAAATATCAAACAAGCACTTAGAGACAGAACAATTTTTCAATTGTTTATCTCTGAATTGGATTACCATGCCAAGTTAACTTTGAAAAGTACACTAAGCAATAAAGTTTTTATTCGGGTTTGATTCTCTGTAAATTAGTAACAGCACCTTGATGTAAATTCAGTTTACATAAAACGTTGGGTGAATTATCTCCTAACAATGGAGACCAAAGCTGAAAAGTTGAAGAAATTAACAATTATAGCCCAAAACTATCCACAATTTCTTGTGACAATTCGTAAATGCTTCTTCCAGTACAAAAACTCTTAGAACATCCTAAATTCTAAGACATAACAGTTCAGTAAGCTAGAATCTCTAGGAGATCCATCAAGATCCAAATGATTTTAACTCAACTCTAAGTACTTCAAATACTCTTGAGTTATATGCCCCTATTTCTAGCATCTCATGAAAGAAAATAACAACCATCTGATCTCAATAGATTTGTCCATCTCCCAACAACCGAAGACATAGGCTGAAAATCGTACACAAGCACTTACAAACTACAAATTGTTGTAGAGTATCATTAATGAAAAAATCAAATCCAAAGCATGCTAATTAATGGATCAATTAGATCTAGAGGTAAATTTGGTTGCACATCTAGTTCATCAACAATGTAGAAAATCATGCATCTAACATGTTAGAACATGCAAATACATGAAAATCTCATTAAAATCACTATGATACAATATAGTATTGTCCCTGTCTATACAACAGTAGTTAGTACATCAGCCTTCACACATGTGAACTGAAGAACAACAAGAAAATTAGAAATCAAGATATCAAGAGGAGAAGAGTTATAAGAAGACCTAACAAATTGTCGCTTCCTTGTTTGTAGAGACATAGTTTTGCCTTTAGATCACACATTCCCCAAATCGAATCTGCTGGGAGATGGTAGAATCTCCTCAGTGCATGCACTACATGGATCGTAATGGATCATGTAGGCGAACACAATAAAATTTATTTGTGTTGCGAAAGCGGAAGAGCAGACAGTCAAACAAAGCAGTAAGAGAGTCAGACAGAAAACAAAATAACAAAAGCATGCAACACTGACTAAGATCTGAACTCAACAACAAGACAATAGTCGATTCAAAATGATGTGTATGAAAATACAAGTCAGGTGGATGTTGTGAGCACAAGACAATTGCGGACGAAACCGCGTGCTCAAGAAGCTAACTCCGCTCTATAAAAGCTATGAGCTTATTATTGACAATCAGTCTGAAAGGAAGAATCGATGCATGAAGGCATTTAAAATATATGTCTATAATGGTATCTTGTGTTGTTATTTATTGCAATGATGACATCTATAAAAAATTTACATTAGTGCAGATGTATGTACAAGAAAGGGATTAGAGTTGTTGTGTCGTCTTGGATAGGTCGTGGCTGCTACTATCATTGTCAAGATAGTTGCACACAGTACAAGAAGTGGGCATGAAGAGCTTTCGGCTATTCGGAGTCGAGCGTGTTGCTGTCGATAGTCGATAAAGTCGAGACAATCATCTTGACGTTCCTCGATAATAGTCAATGGAGTTGGTCTTTCTCCAACAAGTTGGCCTTCTTCGACAAGTCGGTTGCCACTCTGATAACTCTTTTTGATAATAGATTATTTTTGCAGACTTTGCGACAATGCATGTAAAACTGTAGCAATGTGAATGAAATTATATTAACATTGGATTTAGGAGAGTAGAGGAATAAATCCAACAAATCTCTACCTTGTTATACTACGATAGAGTCAGTCCTTCCTTTTTCTTGCCCATTACACTCTAGTAGAGATGAAATCTGTAGGATAGGTGGCAAAAATAGATCGCCAAGAATTTGGAATTACTAATAATATTGACTATTTTAAGTCTATTTTTTCTCCGTTTCTTTTTATTTTGCCTTCTATCACCAAAGGGCCTGGAGTAGAGGCCTTTTCTGAGATTTATCTTAGATTCAAGTCTATTATAAATCCGTCTTTTTATAGATCTCGGAATAAGGATATGATACACTCAAGATTTTGTGAACATTTATAAGAATAAAATATAAATCCAAACTTGATAGGATGTTTAATAAGTTGCATGATGATTTCAAAATAGTTGCCCTTTGCTGCATGATAAGAAGTGCATATTTTTGAAATTTCAATCAGCTTTTGTCTGTTATCTTTTGTTAAATATTGAGGATGATTCTGATGTTGCTTCACCATCTACTTCTGAGGTCGGTTCCTCAAGTAGTGTCGAAACTAAGAAATCCAAACCTGTTGATTTGGATTCATTCCTTCACAATACAAGTATAACTAATGACGATTTTTCAGATTTTCGATGAAGGTTAGGAAATAGAGAGCTCCCCATGTGGAAGCAGTCTGCATTGGGCCACAAATGTCGTTGTGTACAAGGCCAAGCAAGCCTTTGGATGTATGAACTGAGTCTGAAATGAAGGGGCTTTTAGCATGCTTGTTGATAATACAGCTTTCGCATGGAGAAGTTGGCTTGCTGACAGAAGGCAGGTCTTGTACTAGACCTTCAGTAGACATTTGTTGAATATTGTTGAAATTAAGATGGCCAAGTCTGAAATGCCATAGCATATCAGTTGATTTTAAAGTGGCTGTGTGAAGAGCTTGACTGTTAGAAGAGTAGCAATGGCTGAGTTTGTTAAGATAGTTGTTTCTTCAACCGTAGGCTAGAACCTTCCGGGATTTGTCAAGAATTGTGCAGCCTTATGTATCAAATTCGACCCTCCAACCTGAATCGGTGATTTTGCTAACTAAGAGTAGATTCTTGGTCAGATTTGGAACGTTGAGAATGTTGGATAGCAACTTGACTTCACCTCTTTTTAATTCAACTCTAACTGTTCCTTCACCTTCGATTGAATGTAATGAGTTGTCTCCAAGTTGCACAACCCTTGTATGGGTGAATGACTTGTAGTTCTTGAACCAATCATGATGGTGAGTCATGTGTTGAGTTGCTCCGGAATCTAGATACCAGGAATCGATATCTTGTTGTTCTCCGACTTTGGTCATGAAAGCTGTTTCTTCTTCTTCTTGTTGCTGATTTGAGTGACTGGTTGTAGTACTATGTGCTCATTGTTGGAACTGCTTCTTCTTCTCGTTGTTGTATTTCAAAGTTTGGCAGTCCTTGATCTCATGGCCAGTCCTCTTACAGTATCTGTAGAAAAGTTTATACACTGGTTGGAATGATGAAGAGCTTGAATTCGATCTTGAACCGAAATTTGGTCCAGACTGCATGTTGCTCTTCTTGTCAGTATAACTTGACTTTGTAGATCTCTTGGATCTAAACTACTAATTTTTCGAATATAGAGCTTGAGGATCCGATCCAGAGCTTGAGGAGGATGCTGATCTTCTAATCTCCTCTTGTAGGAGTAGCGAACTTACTCTTGACTAGTGAGGTGCTCCTGGGTAGAAATTGTCATTACTCAATTTTCGTAGGCTTCAGGTAGACTTGATAATAGGGTCATGAGTGCATCAAAATCTTCTATAGTCATCTGTACCATAAGATTTTTGAACGTGTTGAAATGACTCAAAACACTTTCTGCTTCAGACATCCTCAAGGTGAAGAATTTCTTCCTCAAGTGTAACTTAGAAGTAACATCCCTGATATCGTAGAGAGTTGCTAGGATGTCCCATGCATCCTTAGCAGTCTGAGCAGCACGTATGTGGCTGATTTGAGTATCCTTGATTTTAAGGGTGATCATGGCAAATGCTTTGCCATCTCTCAGTCTCCACTTGGTGATGCTGGATGCATCTCCTTTTGGTTTGAGCTCTGTGCCATCAACGATGTCCCAAAGTTCTTTGGCTAGAAGTATAACCTTCATATTGAATTTCCAGAGTTGGTAGTTATCTCAATCGAGTTTGTCAATGAGAGATGAACTAAATGATGGATCCATTCTGATTGAACAAGATCGTTGGTAGAAACAACAATTGTCAAAATATTGTTACCATGTCGTAAAATGTGGTGCAACAAATAAATCTAGTAACTAGAAACACATAGGAGATCCATAGAAGATTAATCATGCACATATGAGAATAATCTCACTATGACCCAGTACATAAACACGTCATTATCTAGCCAATTCTTCTAAAATCTACATATGCTACTCACATATTTCGCTAAGAATCTTGTAATTCAGCTACAAAAGAATTTATATTTCTCATGAGTAATTAACATATCTGAGAAAGACGAAGAAGATATCCACTCTCAAAAGTTTCCAATCCAAACTACCTCTTCCCAGCATAATTTATTCCACTAAATCAACCCCCTTTTTGATTCTAGTATTCCAACTAAAATAAGATTGATCCAATACATACATTCCAGACCCAATATTCCAATCAAACTTAATCCTACTCCAATAAAAAATGGAACAAGTAAGTTTTGACCTTTCTCTATACCACTCAAATATACATATATATAATTTCAAGTTTCAAACCACCTCCAATTCTAGATTGTTTCACCCAATCCCTAGAGAATTTCTCTTATTAAAAAAGTTTCAGTTTAGTATCTTACTCTAGATTTGTTTGAAAATACTTTTAGAAAATCACCTTTCTATACCTCACTATACCTCAACTGGTTCTCCTTCGAAAACTATGCAACTGATAGACTTTTTGATAAGAATTTTACTTGTCACTTCAATCCTCCTTTATTTTTTTTTTCAAATTTCTTATAAAATTTAGTTTGAGAGATGATACATGAAAATATTCAAATTCATGAAAATTCAATAATAAGTGTGTTCTACAAAGGATTCACTCTATTACAACAAGGACTTTTCCTTCAAATATTTTCAACTCGAATGATAGTAACCATCATCTATCTAGAATCCATCTATGCTGAGAGTCAACCTGGATTTAAGAAATTGAAACTCAATACCCCCAAGATTGACCTGAATTCCAAGTTTATACATACAAGTAGTAATTCATACGATGATAACAGTCTTTCAAAATAATAACTTCATAGTGAAAAGAATCTTATAAACCAATTTGATGTCTAGTACTCAAGAAATTATTAAGAAGTAAAGATTTAACTAAAAAAGTGAAAAGTAGGTTTAACAGTTTCTGATTTTGTAAATGGTGAGATATGTAAAAAAATCAGATCCAAAAACATGCAAGTGGCTAAATTTGGATGCACATCTAGAATCATCTACAAGCTAGAAATCATGTATCTATCATGCTAGAACTTGGAAATACATGAGATTTGATCAAAATCACTAATATAGTACTATCCACTATTCTTTGCACCTGTGGATTCAAGTGAAACAAAAAAAATTACATTCTATACATTAGAACTCAAGATAGCATGAGAAATATGAAAGAGATGGACATAGAATCAAAAGAGAAAAGTTCTCCATACAAAATGAGAACATCAAGATGTATTCTCCATGAACATATAGCTATTTATAGCATTTATAATCTCACTTGGCCACTTGCCCTAAACTAGTAAGTTCTAGGTACTTCACCAAAAACCTAGTTTAACTTGACTAGATGCAATGTATCTAATTTAACCAATCAGGATAGGTCCAAATTGTTTGCTAATTTTTTGCTATGCTCTCTTATACACGCTTTCTACCAACAATGAAGACAGGTTCCAATCATCCTACAACCGACAAGGTCCTACTATTCTTCTCAACTCTACGATTTGCAGTATAATGGTGGTGCAATGGTGATGTACCCCTCCTGTCAATCAATACATCTATGACCTGATCTCAATCCTAACTGATAATGGATGCTCAACTTGAATCTGGATCTATCAAAATTTGAATCTCTACATTCTACAATCTATTTCAAATGTTTTTTGAGTTCTTATAGATTGCAGATTATTACTAATCTAAACTAAACAAGGAATAGTGGATGAGAATGGAACTAATCCTACTGAAAACATCAGAACAACAAAACTAAATCTAATGAAGAACTGTAAGCACTAACAGAGTGCTTATTAAAAATATCCCTCAATATTTGTAACAAGAATTTCTCAGGGAGTCAAGAACAAAGCAGCATCAAATTAGAATGCTTATGATATGCCACCAAGCTCTGCACATCTACCTGATTCTAAACACAAATCCAAACTTGAAGAGGAGGAATCAACAAAACATATTCATACACAAGTACCCAAACTCAATGCATGAAAATGAAGCATAGATTGAAATGCAAATGGAGAGATTTTTAATATTCAGTTCAACAACATTTCATTACATTATCCAATGCTTGGAAACTCGTGGAGGAGGTCCTCCTATGTACCTTACAAGTGGTGAACCCAATCCTATAGCATTTTGGGTTCCACCTCTTGACTTGCATAAATTAAGAAAATTATCACCTAATTTACACAAATTAGAGAGGCCTCTTCAATAAAAACATATCTCAAATTGAGAGGGCCCATTTACTAGCTCCCACATGGTTTTCCATCTTTCGGGATTTACCATGGGGCTCACAAACTATACAACTAGCAGTAGTTACTCTCATGCTCTCAGACTCGGCTCTCAACTTCATCTATGCTAGAAGCCCTTTTTGAGTGGAGAGGTTCTGCATCGACACCTCATGCATGGCATCAACTAACATTATCCTCCTCTAAAGTGTTGAAGGTCCGCCGACTGCATTGCTTCAGCTTTGACGTGTGGTTCTTTAAAAGGCATGGATCCGCACTTGCCTACGTAAAACCAAGAACTTATTGGTTTTGTTGTCTTGTGTCTCACTAAAACTTCAATGTCGCCATAGCTTATCAGGATAATCTTGCATAATCAAGAGCCTCTTGTTTGTCTTTCTCAACTCTCCTTCACTCAAGAGATTTCTCGTAGCCGACCTTTCTTTCGATGGCTTCAAATGTGATAAATCTTGTCTTTGCGCCGAACGGAATAAGACCCAAGTACGGCTTCATTCCGAGTATAAACTTAGTTTCATACCACTTCTCGATCATTTGTACGTACTGACTGGAAGAAAAAACTGCCCAGAAATCAAGCCTTGCCAACATTAGAGGTGCGTCTTCCTTTTGCAAGGGTTGATTAACATCTAGCCTTATGGGTGGTAGCTGTGAAAAAAGTGAATCTTGAATGGATCCAAACTCTCAAAATACTTGGCTAAGATCTTTGCACAACAAGCTACAAAAGCTAGAAATGGCAAAGCATCCTAATGCTACCTTTGATACACATGAACTTGACAAAGCATTCAAGAGACAAAAGAAACTAATAATGGGTACTGATGGCAGTCAAAAATAGCAGAAAACAAGGCTCCCAACAGTAGCCTACCACTTTTGGAAACCTCTTAAGATCATACACAAAAGCTTGAAGACAATACACAAGGCAATGCTCTCAATGGAGGAAGAAACTGTGGCAATGATCTATTGATCTCTCTCAACAATGCAGTAAGTATCTCCAACCTATTCTCCACGAATTTCAGCCTAATACAGGTGAAGGAGATGACTCTCTCTCCTCTCTCTAGAACTTAGGACCCAATTTTAGGCCACCAATAGCCTAAAATAGCCAATTTTGGCCTATATGTCCTAATAGCATGATTTTGGTGTCATTTCGAAGGACCTGAAGTTTGATACTTTTTCAATATGAAATATATACTAAAATAAAAGTATCTAGGCCTCTTTCACATGTTTGAAAGGTTAGATCCAAAACTATGTACAAAACTTGCCAATTTAGGCCTCAAACAAGCTAGAAAATGTTGACAATTTTCACACTCCCTCTTCAACTTAACTTGCTAGTTTTACAACACTACTTTGCTCCAACCTAAGAATGATCTCCATCACGATAATAAATCTCTTCTCAAGTGTTCTAATATGTACAATATGAAGTACAACATTATTGATATAGATAATAGTGTCCATATAGAATGCTTCACTATTTCTTACACCAATTTTACATAGAATGGTGAACAAGATACATGTAAAAGAACATAGAATCATAATGAAAGGATTCCTCCATGTATCCACCTTTGAAATCTCTGTAAAATAGCAGCAAACAAGTTGTAAATGAAAGTAACCAACAAGCGTTTGCATGCCTCCTCCACATTCCACTATGCCCATAGTAAATGCACCATGTATCTCCATGAATGAACCTCCATCGCCACCTTGCCTTTGTAGATCTCCAATCCATGAAAGCCCTTGAGTGAATGAATGCCAAAATGATGTGTTCTCTGCTCCATTTGAATGAGCAAAACCTGAACTTGAAATGCTTGAAGTATCTCCACAATATTTGCATACAACCCTTGATCCTACATTGTCAACAATTTGCCAATTTGCCAACACTATGATGCTAGATCTTGAACTTTGCCCAAAAGTAAACATATTGACCACTTCAATATCTTTCAAGATTTGAATGAATGCATGTACTTGATCATAAAAACCAGCAATAATAACTATTCCATCTCCAAGATCCAAAGGATGCAAAACTATGGAACTAGTTTCATTGAATTTTGGCAATTCCAACACATTGACATGACAATGGTCATACATGAGATTAAACAAGTAAGGTAGAGTAAAAGGACACTTCCTTGTTGCTCCAAGAACCTTACGTGAACCTTCAAGAACCTGTAAAAATAGATCCAAAATGTTTTTCCCATGTGGCCCCCCTTTGATGCTTTTTACTAGCTTCCAATTGCTACTTGCCTCTTGGTGTTGATGAAGCAATTCAAGATCAGCATCTTGATCTTCCAATAAAACATCAAGGACTTTGCATTTATATCTTCAGATTTGAACCTCTGAAGATACTCCCTCTCAAACACATGATTAACATCCCACAAGATCTCATCATTGCTTGATTTCAAGCTTTCACTATAGTTAGTGAAAACAATGTCACCATCATAAACCAAAAGATAGATTTCTACAATTCTATCCAACATGAAGTAGAGTAGATGAAGCTGAGTATCAAACCTAATCAAACCAGCCCAGCCCATGTGAGTTCAAACCAAACCTCAATGAGCTCACCAATGAGATCTTCCTTGCCTTGAGAAAATTGCCACTTTAGTTGCTCCATGTAGTCTTCTTCATCCAACCTTTTGCCATCTTGATCATGCATGAACACTCCACCACAATCATAGCATCCTTTGACTTGATGAAGAGATTTAAGACCCATGCCTTGGATCTTCTCAAGAGTCACTCTTCCTTTGCCCTTTCCTTCACAAGACTCCCTCTTAATGATCACACCACAAAAGTTAGCAATCTCCCTCTTGATAGTTGCATCATAAGAAATGGAAGAATCTTGAACATTAGAAGCCATGAAGAGAACACTTAGTAGCTTCAACATAAGAATGATTGAAATACTTTTTCTTGTCAAATCTGGACTTCTAATCAATGATATAGGTAATGATAATGAACCCTCACTATCATTCACAAAAGTGTCATTCAAGGTTCATCCTACTTTGAACACTTCACATTCATCTCTCTCTTTTGACTTGAGATCTTCCTCACCAAGTCTCATGATAGAACCTTTTGATCTACTTTCTTTATGAATACATGTGACAAAACTTGTTGCACAAATGACTTTCTTGGACTCATCACATATAGATGCAAAAGAACCTTTTTCTTCAAACATGCTCAAAGCACCATCTTTTTTCAAATGAGTAAATAAGTCATTAGCAACAACCATTTCCAAAGACAAGTTTTCATCACCTTTATTGATGAAGTTAGCTCTCTTCTTACCTTTTCCATTTTTGCACTTGCCATGTAGTTCCATTGAAGAGCCACCAAGGCTTGAAAATCTATGAGTAGAAGAGTTCAAACATGATACTAAATTAGCACCACATGACTCCATACCCTATTTATTGTGTTCAGTATCATGTTAGAATGTATGCTTCTCTGTAGTTATTTGTAACTAATAAGTCTCTTATTATCTTGTTTGTTCATTGCAATACATCATTGTTTGGCTATGAAATCGCTTTAGTGCTAATGATTTCAAAGTTGGTTGCTAAAAGAATGAACATGACTTCTATCAATAATGCTTTGTTTAATATTGATAGGCATAGTCATGCATTAGGAAATGAGGCTCGTTCTGCTGCGCTCAATAAGTCGCTTGCAGTCTTTGACTCACTTCACCTCCCTCTTTCCAATGTTCGTAACATTTTAAATACAAGATATGTAGCTAAGTTGACTACAATAATCTAGAGGAATGGGCACTTATAACTCGTCTTTTCATGACGCATAAAAAACCATGAATGTTTCTATTAAAGGTTTATGTCAAACTTGAGACCCACTCTAAGAAGCATATAGTCATGGAATACCAATGAAAATATTTCATATTATTCAAATGCTAGACAACATGAAGTAGAAGGAAAGAGAAAACGCAAGCAATACATTAATATGCATAATTAATATAAACAAAAGCATTTCAACACTAAATTGTTACTGAAAACATGCATGTAAAAATGTTTGTTAGAGTTTTACAAAACTAAACCAGTGGACCTCCATAAGGTGACCACACATAATCAAGGGACAAATGCGAAACTAACCACCCATTCATAGAGTTGCCATCAACTCAATCCCATGCATGAAAGTTGTCAATGCCAACCAATTTTATTAAGCCTTTAATGATAACCAACATCCAATACCACTGGCCATCTATATTCCAATTCTTTAGTCAATAAGATAACTATGATGTTCATGTCAAGTACTGAGAATTTGGAATAATCCTTGTCATGGGTATTTGGCACTCGAGTGTTTAAGATTATTAGTTATGCCTCAAAATTTTATTCAAGAACATATTTGTACTTGATAATCTTAAAAGAGCCCTATTGTGAGATGTGGAACAATTCATGGTGCTTGACAACAAGTATGCATGTTGAGATACTATTAATTAGAACTGGGGTTGAGACTAGTCTACATGAAATTTGTAGGGATGCATGTTGAATGTCCCTTTCACAATGAAGGGTGTATCGCATGTGGAGTTAAAATCAGAGGCAACTATTAGGGATGTTAGTATAACAAGGGCATGGCCATTCATCAAAACATGTTTAATTATCAACCGATATTGACTCGCTAGAAACAGTTTCATGTCATTTCCACCAAGACAAAATTGTTGTGTGAAAAATTGCCTACATTGGCAAATCTAGCCATGTAGAATATTGTACATTTTGTCAATATTGTTTGTTGGTTACTTGAATGGCCAAAGTGCCACTTGTACATACACACCTAAAGTAGGTTACCACGAGTCAAGAGGAGTGGTTGTGTCTATTTGGTAGTGATTCCTACTTTGTAGGATATAGACCATGATTTATGATGAGATTTGTACCTACCATGCACCTACCAAGCATGACTCTTGGATCTAGGCTAGGGTTTTCACATTAGGGCAAGAAAGTGGAGTCTACTTCCTTATTACATGCGGGATTTTCACCTAACTTTGCAAAGGAAGTGTGTTTTACTATGTATTTCCATTCTCCATAGTGAGAAGATAGAAACTTTTTGGAGCCTCAAGGAGAAACTCGAGTTTCCTCTCATTGTATGGTGATTACTCTATTTTTCCAATGAAACCCAGCTTTGGCACTTTGTAAACACTGTCTACAGGCCGTACTACAGCCTTATTTCCACACGTGTGGAGTTGGATTAGACTATTTGATCAAAGCTTTGATTGTCTCTACTTGTTTCCTATCAAGCTGCTAAACTAGATCTTGTTTTCTGATGACTAGTTTCTGATAGATTGTTTAACAAGCATACAATCACCTTGTGGATCATTCAAAGATCCATTTATGGTCCTTAGTACTGTACTTTTCACATGGTATCAGAGCCAAGTACAAGGCCATTGATCTGTGTTTGAATCTAATCCAGTTTTAGCAGGTTTTGGTGCAAAAAGCTAGTATTGGAAGGGCGAGCTGGTATCCAGGTTTTGGTGAGGGAATTTGATCCCAAACTTTTTTAGGATCAAAATCCATACTGTTCACACGTGTGGACATCTCTGAACCATCATTTAATAACCCATATTCATTGGATCATAGAAAATTCATATGGTGTCAATTTGATGTAATTTTTGGTGCAAATCCTAGGATAACTACCAAGATCACTTGCCATTGATCTAGGCTGATTTCAGACCTTCTTAAAGTGGAAACCAGGTCTTGAAAGTACATTAAAGTGAATGAGAGAGATAGAGTCAGTTTTTGTCCAAGAATAGCCAAGATTGGCAAGATTTGCTTGAGTGTAGTTTTCATCTCATCTTATCTTCATTCCAGCTTGTGAGGGAGTGATAGAACTGTGATTACATATCCATCTGTTGGATTAGAAGTCAACATTTGAGTGAAACACTGCAAGTTAGAAACCTTCGTGAGTTTCAGGTCCAAACAAATCTATATCTTGTGTGTAGAATCTTGCTAGTAAGATGGGATCAGTGGGAGCCTACCTTCTAGAAGCTAGTGAGAGGTTAAATTCTACCAATTATTCTATTTGGAAAGTGAGGATGGAGTCACTAATGGTGCTCCAGGATCTTTATGAGTTTCTAATAGATGATGAAGATGAACCTCTAGGTGCACAGGAATTAGTGAGATACAAGAAGAGGTCTAGGCTTGCACTTCACTGTATTAAGATGAATGTAAGCAATGATCTTTTAAGGGAAGTATCATCATGTAAGAGTGCTAAAGAGGCTTGGGAATCTTTAAAATCTATCTATGAGTCTAGTAACACTTCGAGGGTTCTCATGCTTAGGAATCAGATTCTACAAAGCATGAAGAGGAGTGATGAGAATGCACAAGATTATGTGCTAAGAATCAAGTCTTTTAATAGGGAGTTAGCTTCCATTGGAGAGAAGATTCAAGATAGTGAGCTTGTTCAGATTGTCCTAAATGGTCTAGGGAGTGGCTTTACAAATTTGGTCCAAAGCTTTGCAATCCAAGACACTTTGCCTACTATAGAAAAGCTACACAGTGTATTAGTAGCTGAAGAGTGTAGGATGTTGCATACCAATGCAAGAATGAATGCTATTTCTCTGCAGGATGGTGATGAGAAAGCTGATTTCTCATTTAAAAGCAAGAAGGAGACCAATGGCAAGAAGAAGCACTTCAAGGAGACCAAGGAGGAGGAGGAGGCTTCAAGCTCAAAGGGCAAGATCAAAGACAAGTCCAAGTACAAATGTTTTTTCTGTGGAAAGAAAGGACATTTTGCATCAGAATGTCTCAAGAAGAAGAAGGCACAAGAGAGCAAACAAAGCAACATTGCACATCAGGAGGAAGAGGAGGATGAAGAGTCATCCTTGATGGTTTCCAACAAACCACCATCATCCAAGAGCAACACCAATAATTCTTGGTGGATTGATAGTGGGGCAAATTCCCACATGACATATCAAAAGGACATATTCTCCACCTTACTTTCTTACAATGACTTACATAGATCAATCTATACTGCAAGTAGTCAAGAATGTAAGATAAGTGGAATAGGAACAATTCCCTTGTATGTGGGATCATCCAAAAGGATGAATCTAGATAATGTTCTTTATGTTCCTAAGTTAACCAAGAATTTGCTTAGTGTTGGCCAGTTAATGGATAATGGCCTAGATGTACAATTTAAGCATGGAGTTTGTTCCATCCTTAGAAATGATGAATGTATAGCCAAAGGCTTTAAGCAAGGTAGATTGTTTAAGCTTGATGCTAATATTGCAGTGGAGAGTGTTAACTTGGCAAAGATGGAGCTATCAAAGGTGGAACTGTGGCACAAAAGGTTGGGCCACCCCAACTACAAAGCCATGGAATCTATGACTACAAAGGAGCTTGCAGTTGGACTCCCCAAGCATTTGTCAAAGTGTGGGAAGAGATGTGAAGCATGCAGCCTCTCAAAGGCTCACAAGCTACCCTTCTCAAGATCTACATCAAGATCAAACTCTCCTCTTGAACTCATCCATTCGGATGTTCATAGTTTTTCACATGAGTCTAATGGTGGTGCCAAGTACTATGTAATCTTCATTGATGACTATTCTAGATTTTGTTGGATGTACCTCTTCTCTAGAAAATCAATGGTGTTTGATTCTTTTGTGAAGTTCAAGACTTTGGTAGAAAATCAACTTAGTACCAAGATCAAGGTATTAAGGAGTGATAATGGAGGTGAATATGTCTCCAATAAGTTGATTGACTTTTGTATTTCTAATGGCATAAAGAGGGAGTTGTCATGTCCATACACCCCTCAACAAAATGGAGTGAGTGAGAGAAGAAATAGATCTCTTTGTGAGTGTGCTAAGGCCTTAAGGCTAGATGCTTCTCTATCCAAACCATTTTGGGGTGAAGCAATAACTTGTGCTAACTATTTGTGCAATAGATTGCCAAACCAAGCCATTGGAGGAATCACACCATTTGAGGCTCTATTTGGAGAGAAGCCCAATCTCAAAGATCTCAAAGTTTTTGGATCCACTTGCTATGTACACTAATCCTTGGATAAGAGAAGGAAGGATGATGCAACATCCATCAAAGGCATCTTTGTGGGATATGGTGAGAATAGCAAGGGTTATAGAGTCTTCAATCCCATCACTAGCAAGGTGATAGTGAGTAGGGATGTTATTTTTTATGAAGGACATGCTTGTGATTTGGATGATAATGCTACTAATCATCTTGATGCCAAGGATCATGCTAGGATGGAGGAGGAGCTTCCAAGTGAAGAAGAACTTGAGGATCCACCTCAAGATGCAAGAACTCCAAGAACTCCAAGAAGATCTACAAGGGCAAGATCCGAGCCATTGAGGCTCACCTATGATGGTCAAGGTGATCAAAGGGAAGGCTCATCATCTTTCACATCTTAAACCTTTCTTACTTCAATGTTAGATGAGCCAACATGCTATGAAGATGCTTGTAAGTCTAAAAGTTGGATGGATGCTATGCAAGTAGAGTATGATGCTCTTATTGAGAATCATACTTGGGATCTTGTGGATCTTCCTCAAGGGAAGAAACCTCTTGTTTGCAAGTGGGTGTTTAGATTGAAGTATAATCAAGATGGACCAATAAGCAAGCATAAAGCTAGGCTTGTTGCCAAAGGTTTTTTACAAACCAAAGGCATTGACTATGATGAGACTTTTGCTCCTGTGGCTAAGCTTGTTACTATTAGGTTGATCATTAGTCTTGCTACAACCTTCAATTGGGAGCTATTCCAACTTGACTTCACAAATGCATTCCTCAATGGTTATTTGGAGGAAGAGATCTACATGAGGCAACCCGAGGGCTTCATCAAGGCAAAGCATGAAGGAAAGGTGTGTTTTTTGAAGAAGAGCCTTTATGGGCTCAATCAAGCACCTAGAGCATGGTATTCTAGGCTAAACTCTTTTCTCATTTCCATCAATTTTGTAATGAGTGCCTATGATCCATCATTGTATATAAGTTTTCATGATGGCATGATCATTATTCTTGTTTTGTATGTAGATGACATTATCTTGAGTGGTAATGATCTAGATGGAATTAGAGATGTAAAAATTGCTTTAGCAAAAGAGTTTAAGATGGTAGATCTCGGCCTATTGAGCTTCATTCTTGGAATAGAGGTTATTAGAGGATGTGATTTTAGCTTCATTTGTCAATCTAAATATGCTACATCCATCCTAGATAGATTTGGAATGAAGAATTGTAAAGGCATTGAGACACCAATGGAGCAACATGTAAAAGCATCTATTGGTTGTGATGAAGCATCCTTTGAGGACATCACATTATATAGAAGGCTTATTGGCTCCTTGATCTATTTAACTATAACTAGACCTGATCTTAGTTATAGTGTTGGAAAGTTAAGTCAATTCATGCAAAGTCCTCTAGTTTCACATTGGAAGATGGCCAAAAGAGTTCATTCACTAAGAATTTTGGTATTTTGTATAGAGGGACTAATCTTGGCTTAAGAGCCTATAGTGACTCGGACTTTGTAGGTGACAAAGTGGATAGAAGATTAACAAGTGCCTTTGCCACCTTTCTATGTGATGGAGTAGTATCATGGCTTTCCAAAAAGCAAGATATCATCTCCCTATCTTCCACAGAATCCGAATACAAGGCCTTGACATCAACATGCAAGGAGGTCTTGTGGCTCAAAAGGCTATTGGTGGAGCTTCATGTCATGGTGGAGGAGATCCTATCATCTATTGTGACAACCAATCAGCCCAATCACTTGCAACTAATCCTACATTCCATGCAAGGAGCAAACACATCGAAATTGCTCATCATTTTGTGAGGGAAAAAGTGCAAGCTAAAGAGATCAAGCTCCAACACGTGCCATCATCAAGTTGCTTGGCTGATTTGTTTACTAAATCTTTACCTAAAGATTCATTTGTCAAGCTTAGATCTTCAATTGGAGTTATTGATAAAAGCATTGTGATCTCCAAGGCTAGATTTGAGGAGGAGTGTGAAAAATTGCCTACATTGGCAAATCTAGCCATGTAGAATATTGTACATTTTGTCGATATTGTTTGTTGGTTACTTGAATGACCAAAGTGCCACTTGTACATACACACCTAAAGTAGGTTACCACGAGTCAAGAGGAGTGGTTGTGTCTATTTGGTAGTGATTCCTACTTTGTAGGATCTAGACCATGATTTATGATGAGATTTGTACCTACCATGCACCTACCAAGCATGACTCTTGGATCTAGGCTAGGGTTTTCACATTAGGGCAAGAAAGTGGAGTCTACTTCCTTATTACATGCTGGATTTTCACCTAACTTTGCAAAGGAAGTGTGTTTTACTATGTATTTCCATTCTCCATAGTGAGAAGATAGAAACTTTTTGGAGCCTCAAGGAGAAACTCGAGTTTCCTCTCATTGTATGGTGATTACTCTATTTTTCCAATGAAACCCAGCTTTGGCACTTTGTAAACACTGTCTACAGGCCGTATTACAGCCTTATTTCCACACGTGTGGAGTTGGATTACACTATTTGATCAATGCTTTGATTGTCTCTACTTGTTTCCTATCAAGCTGCTAAACTAGATCTTGTTTTCTGATGACTAGTTTCTCATAGATTGTTTAACAAGCATACAATCACCTTGTGGATCATTCAAAGATCCATTTATGGTCCTTAGTACTATACTTTTCACATGCTGGTCAATTAGCATTATCGCTAGGAGTTTAGATTTTGTCTTCAAGAAAAATTTCTATTGTTTTTTGCTTGATAGTTTAGGTGAAATATATTGCTGAATAATGATTTTGAAAATAGCCTTTTGTCTTGGATATAGAAATTTTGGTTATAAAAGGTATTTTTTAGAAATTATTCTTCATTGACCATAGATGTTTATTTTTATTGTTTTTTGACCTAAAACTTGTATAAGAGCTTTCTAGAATATGATGAGAAATCAATTGGATGTTTTGGTGCATATTTACACTTTAATTCTAGATTCATCATCATCATTATTGTTACATTTTGGGTGTTGTTCATCATGTAATCTAAATACCAAGAGTTATTCTCTTTTCAATGCAAGCCTTGACTCCTAGCCCCCTCACTAGAGGGAATCTAGCTACATTAGACTATCACTAGTGAGGCGCAATCAAAAAAATGGTTTTACATTGATGTACTCCACCATGATTTTAGTAGTCAAAAGCTCATTATTGCTTAAGCATTCATTTCCACTTTTATTTATTGTTATCTTGCTTGTTCTAGAGTTCAAAAATGGATTGGTTGGGTAGAGAGAGAGAAATTTCTAACAAGTGAAATAACAAGTTGTTTAGATGTACCAAACATGATCTTTAAATATAAAAAATTTGGTCCTCGTTTGTCATCATTCAACCACTATAAATTGAACCTTCCAAGAGGCATAACCTTGGCAGCTTGCCTTGGCATGTACAAGTATCCACTAAAAAGCTTAATATTTTGCCTAGTTCCCTTCAAGGCTCTATGTAACACCAAGATCTTATTGAATTGTCCCTCACATGTAGTTTAGTGGTTAATAATATATTAACTCTCTAGAGCTCAATCTATATTTGGTGTGCGCATGGAGGCATTGTAAGTCGTTGGTCAATATTTGGTAGATTGTAGTTTTCTTTGACTTTAGTTTGAAGCTTCAACCAATGTTGCCTTTACACTTATACATTTGTGTGTATATATAAACATTTATGAATAGAATAACAATGATACTTTTATATTCCATTGATAGTGTTATGTAGAGGAATGAAATGGTTTTTGTGTTCGATAAGCAAGCCTTTTCATGTATTTTATATAATCATAAAGTAACACCTAAAAATGAAAAATAACTATATAATGACTTTATACATTTCAATATAAAAACTTTATTCTCCAAAAATCATGTAACACTTTGATATTTTTCATTATGTATAAGTCATTATATAACATAATGTTTTTTCAAATGCATCAAATGTATTAAGGTTACATAGTTGTGGTTTGTAGAGTATATGTTGGAGAAAGTTATATCTAATATTAATATGTTGACTCATGGAGACATTGTGCTTCCAATGAATTTGTTCCATGATGACTTCTATATATGTTAATTATTCTACTACAAAGAATTTTTATCAATTTGATTTGTTCTCCATGAAGAGACTGTTTCATTATATAAATATTACGTGTCCAAATCCACAATGTTAAACACTTTACATCAAAAGATAGTCAGATAATGGCGAACCTGTTTTATAGATGCCATTTGTAGTTATTGCATAGTGTCATCTCTTCACAGACTAAGTGTGTGCAAATACATGAGATGATTCCCAGGACCATAAAGTGGCACATCACATAAGGAGGCCTGTGACTATAAGAATTGTGATTAAGATAGCAAAATTTAACATTAGCATAGTTACCACTGTTGGAGTTTCGATTCCCCATCAAACCCCATTTGATTCAGTTGCCACTGTATATTGCTAGTTATTTCATTTCAAGTATCCACAATAGTGTCCCAAACCTAGAATTTTATGCAAAAACCTACTGTAGACAAAGTATATAGAAAAAACTAGCATCGATTGAGGCACCAACACTGAATCGACACTATTCAACAGATTCTCAATTCATTGTCGACCCAACATGACTCAAACATATTCGAAGGACAATTGATTATTTGTCATCCCTTCATGACTCCAACCACATTCAATGAATAGTTGAATCTATTGACCTTGCTCGACTCAAACATATTTGGAGGAGAGTCATCCTTCATAACCCCAAAGACATTCTACAAGTAGTTGAATCATTGCCAACCTTATTTGACTTCAACATATCAAGAGGATAGTGGACCCTTCACAACCTCAAAGACATTTGACGAATTGTCGACTCTTCTCAATTAGAAGTGTGCCAGTCTGCATGTTAAATATATTGTATGCTTTGCTTAGCGATTTTTTCTAGGCTACTTTTAAGAACACTTAGTAGTATATATTACTAACTAATTAAGCTTGATTAATCATCTATATAATTGAGAGTAGACATAACATAATGTACGATGAGATTTATATATATATATATATTTTTTCTTTCAATGCCTAGAACATTGTCAATTAGTCTTTAAACTATTTTTTTGGGCTTGTACACTGCTTAAAGTAGACACTTTAAAACGATCTTTCTACATATCATACGTAATTTAATATAGTCTACAATTTTCATCAAATGTGATTGTATCATGTGTAAATGGTTGATGATATTTATACTTTCAGTGTGATGCTATCTTCTACTATTGCGAATCAAATGTCAATTTTCATAGTGTACTCGTTAACTGAGTTGAAGTGCATAAACATGGTTGTCTCATACACCTCATAATTTTAGCATTATGGTTGTCCTTGACACCTTTCAACTCAGTTTATTGTAGGTTCTATTGTAAAAGAAGATCAAATCTTTCTAAACACAATTAATTGCTCGTTATCAAAGTCTTTTGTAGTGCACACACTAAGCAAAATAGGATATTCGAACTTGTGTCAAATTTTTGTCTACTCTCTATGTCGTATTTTCATCATTTTACCAATAGTGGTATCATAGCTAACATGTTAGTTGTCATAGCATATCCATCATTTAACAAGACACATGGAGCAATCATCTTCCATTTCCCTTATTGAGAGATTCAATGGTGATGATGCCCATATGTGGAAATATCATATGAAGATAATATTAATAAAAAAAATATTTATGGGATGTGGTTGCCGGATCTACCGTACTCCCATGACATGATGCAATGCTCATTTCAAATGGAAATTTAGAGATGACACAACATTCACATTGATATACATGAATCCTAAATATTTATAAATATCACATTATCAGCTACAGAACATCGAAACAATGCTCTCATCAATATGTATGAGACCAAATATGTAGTTACTCATATATACTTTAAAAACAAATTCTTCTCATGGAAGATGTCAGAATCTACTTTCATTTGTGAGCATGTTAGTCATGTTCAAACTTATTATTCAACTTGTTGTTGTAGGATCTCATGTTGCTGATAACAATGTTGTCATGACTCTCCTTGGGAGTCTTCATTGTTCTTACAATCATCTCATCATGTTGAACTTTATCTAGCCAAGATTAACCACATAGAAAGTCACATCAAGTCTTCTCCAAGTAGAACTTCGAAGGAAGTCTATTGATGGTTTTACATCAAATAGAACTATTGCACTAGTCAAAGAAAGCTACTCCTCACACTTTTTCAAGTCAAATACATAGCATCCACCACAACAAGACTAGTCAAAGCATTAACATGTCAAACTCTTCTATAGATACTACAAGAAGAAAGAACATGAAATCAAGGACTATATGGTTCTTGCAAGAAAGAACCAATAGGTTCATGTTGCAGTTACTGATGCTCCCAAAGACCAATCCACACAAAGCTGTTTATGGTAGAATTAGACAATATATCAAATTGTAATTGTTGGAATCTCAACTCAGGTGCAATTGAGCACATGAGATCGCATCGATATTAGTTTAAACAATTTTCTCTATGCAGGATGGCAATTCAATTCATCTTGGAGACTCTAGTTCTCAAAAGATCTAAGAAAAAAGAATAGTCACCATCAAATTTAATCGTAGTTCATCTCAACTTATCAATGATGTTTTAGTATGTTATAACTTTGACTAATAACCTACTATCTATCAGTAGAATTGCTAATAAAGGCCATAGGATTATCTTCAATACAAAATAGTGTCTCGTTCAAGACAACAACCCAATGTTCTTGTTGAAGTATATAGGAATGGTCATCACTATAAAGTAAACCATGATTATACACTCTCATCAGAGGAAATATGTGCTTACACCTACTTTTGACAAGAATAGATTATGGCCTCAACACCTAAGACATCTGCATATGAGATCCATGATATATATATTCTACAACAATCTTGTGAAAGGCTTAGACATCAATAAGTCTTTAACAAATCAAATGTATGAGACTTGTATTATTGGCAAGCATGATAGGTCAAGACTTTTCAAAGGCCAAGCTCACATAGCCATTGACATTCTGGATATTATTCACCTTGTTGTGGCCCAATGCAGATCCCATCATATGAATAAGCATTGTAGTTTATTACATTTATCAATGACCTTTCAAGATGGACTACTGTTATGTTTATCAAGAATAAATCAAATGCATATATATGCTTTCAACCATTCATGTTGGATTTATTCCTTCTCACTCTCAATTCCATAAATAATCTAGATTCATTTATATTGCTCCATCATTGCATTGTCGCACAGTCTACAAAAATACACAAAAATCACAAATAGGTATCTACACAACAATCAAACTATTGAAGTAGTCTCGACTCTTGACTATCGACTATCGACTATCGATAGTCGACTGTTGACTATCGATAGTCGATTATTGACTATCGACTATTGATAGAAGCTCAAATGTTAGATTCAAACAACTATCGAATCGAGATTTGAATCTTTGTCAATATCAACTCCAAGTGATTCGCGAATAGACAATAGTCAATTGTCTAAAGTAGCATAGTACCACTCTAATTAAAGCTAGTTACCTATATTATCTAGTTTTAGCACTGTGTTATTGTTTTGACAATGATATCAAGTGTCATTGTCGGCATGTCTAGATAGCGATTGTTGACTATCGATAGTCGATAGTCGACTATCAACTATTGATAGAAGCTCGAATGTTAGATTCAAACAACTATCGAATCGAGATTTGAATCTTTGTCAATATCAGCTCCAAGTGATTTGCGAATAGACAATTGTCAATTGTCTAAAGTAGCATAGTACCACTCTAAATAAAGCTAGTTACCTATATTATCTAGTTTTAGCACAGTGTAATTGTTTTGAAAATGACAACAAGAGCCATGTAGGCCTACCATAGGCTTGCATGGCAAACCACATAGGCATGGCATAGGCCTCATGTCTGCCATGCAAGCATGTTGTAGGTTGCCAATAGGCTTGTGTGGCAAGCCAACCAGGCTCTGCCATGTAGGCTTGAGTGGACCTAGAGAGAGAAAGAGATGGGTCTCGCAAGCTACCACGTGGCAAGCCACGTAGGCCTACCACGTGGAAAACCATGTAGGGTTGGTACTTCCCATGTCTAAGCCATGTAGGACCACCATAGGCTTGTATAGCATGTGAATTTATGGATTTTCTGTCCATCTTGTCTCCTACAAAATCCAAATCTAAAAATCCAACTAAACCATTGTAATCTCTCCCCTATACAAAATGCCAAAATCTAGTGTGCTAAAAATGTATCTAAGCACTCTTTTTGGCTAGCTTTCAATGATGAATCATAGGAGATTGCATGAATTGACTCAATCTATTAACACTATAGCTCAAATCTGGTCCTGTAATAATGAGCCTACATGTGTGAGCCTCAAAAGCTCGAATTTGCTCCTTGAAGACCTCCTTAGAGACATAAGATCTTCATTTTCCTCCTCTTTAAGCTTCCACCCATCTCCATCGATAGCTTGAATGTGATGTGGATTTGAAAATGCTATATCAAGCTGACTTGAAAATTCACCAAGCTTGACGTTTCTCTCTTCATGGAGGATTGCATCTCTAGTTATCACAACTTCTTCTAGTATAAAGTACATAATCCCTATAAGCTTTACTTTTGATGAGCAATATCCAATGAGTATCCCTTCAATTGAATTGAGATCTTCTTTGGTTCTAACATTCAAAGGAACAGGCACATTTCTACATCTTTGGTTCTAACATTCAAAGGTACATGCACATTTCTACATCTAAGAAGTTTGTGTGTAAATTAAATGCAAATGACCATATGATATAGATATATTTTTATAGTTGAAGCAAAAGTATCGAACTCCATCTTTCGTGTTAAAAAATGAGCTCCTGCAATATATTTATGAGAGAACATTTGTGATTCTATACTTATTCAATTGGTTTGAATGGGTATAATCTAATGTTTTAAAAGAAAAGACTTAGATATATCAATTTTGCCATTTTCATTCCTTTAACAAACATGATTTTTCAAGAGATGCATGACAATCCCTACTCATGTCTTGTAATTGAGCAAACGATATTGGACCTTGTAAACATCTCTTTGTTTCAAAGGGAATGAAAAGAGATGTCACAAATGTTATGACATCTTGGAAAAATGCCAATGTATCAGGGTTTCTTATAGAAGGATTCTCAATTTGCTTCATCCTTTGCTTATACCAAATAGATGACAAGCATAAAACCTATGGAATTTTACATATTTTAGGAACTATTAAGCAACATAGATAGTTGGTTAATAGACTTACTCTATTAGCAATGTTTTTCACTTTGATAGGAGAAGATGCATTTGTCATTTGTTACCTCTTTTAAAGCCTAAGCTACATCTGATCAGAGGATTAAAGTTGTAATGAATCCTAGAAAATGCATAGAATGGGTAGATCTACTTCTTATCCTATGTCTTGGCTGTTTGTGGGTGTCATACCCTTTATAACTCTTGGACTATTTTGGGTTCCAAGGCTTAACGTAGAAGAAAATCTACCTACTTTGGCTTTAAGCCTTTGGTTCAGATCTAACACCTATGATGCATGCTACAACAAAGAGAAGAGGGATGAGAAGGCGACTAGCTACAAAAGAGCATGAAAGTTGATCTTCATATGTGCAAATTCATAGCTTGGCTTGTTTCAAACTGTGTGACTTGCCTACTACACACCCTTTGCAAATGGACTCTTCTTTGTCATCCAAATTGCATAGACCTGTCACCATCTTGTGCTTGCAAAGCAGCCTCAACTTTTTGAAGTTCAAATGCCATGAACGTCTTTGCCACAAGTTGCTTTGAGATGTTGACACTGATCCCAAAGCATTGCACTTTGTGACTATAGCATTCAACTTGTACAAGCCACAAGTCTTTTCAGACAAATCATCATCAATAATTTTGAAACCCTATTTCACATCCTTGATCTGACATTTTTTTTTTGGTTGAATTCTACTTTCAACTTATGTTGTGTTATTGCTTTACTCTAGTGCAGATTGAAATGCATAATCATTAATAATAGCATTTTAAATTGCATTTACTACTCAACATATTTACGTAAATTCATGTTGCTACCTCACATAAAGGTTCAGTAAGTAAATCCATACTCATGAATGAAATTCCAGTTGAGCATGATTAGTTTATAATTGTAGAAAACCAAAAATATACAATTTCTAATTTTGCTGGGGTTTGGCCCATTTTTAATGCATGCCGTTTGTTGGCCATAGAATTAATTCTTAAATGGTTCTATATTGAGTTTCTAATCATCATTGAGAACATACTTCCAAGTGGCTGCTGGCTCCTTTGATCCCTATAAAAAATGGTAGCAATATGAGCTTCCAAACAACCCAAAAATCAGAAAGAAGAAAAAAAAGAGCCCAATATGCTCTGTTTCTATGTTGAATTGGAGGAAAGACCTTGGTTGAGTTCTAACACCTATGAGGTGTGCTACAACAAAGAGAAGAGGGATGAGAAGGAGAGTAAAAGCAAAAGAGCATGGAACATGATCTTGATATGCGTAGATTCATAGCTTGGCTTGTTTCAAACTATGTGACTTGCCTAGTACACACCCTCACCCTTTGCAAATGGACTCTTCTTTGTCATCCAAATTGGGTAGACTTGTCACCATCTTGTGCTTGCTAAGCAACCTCAATTTTTTGAAGTTCAGATGTCCTAGATGTCTATGCCACAACTCGCTTTGAGATATTGACATTGATGCCAATGCATTGTAGCTTGTGACTATACCATTCAACTTCTACAAACCACAAGTCTTATCACCAAAACCATCAGTAATCACCTTGAAACCAGTTTCACATATTTGATTTGACATTTCCTTGTGGGATAAATGAGCTAAGGTGATCAAAGACCGACTAACCTAATTCACCATAGTTTGTTGTAGGAAAAATGCCAATTACTTTGGATCTCCCACCAGAAGGCTCTCCAAATGGAAAAGCACCTACAACACCTACATTGTTGAGTTTGAAGCTGTCAAAAGATGTGCCACACCTTAAATGAGCCCTAATATGAATGCGACTTAATGATGAAAGGCCAACCACCACCCCGGCCCATCCCATGAACACAAGCCCCTATATAAGGCCAAAGTGGAAGGCTAAGAGCGGTAAATGAGGCATTAATACCGAATTGATGACCTCCTACCCAGTGCAAGCTAAGATAAGACAAGATGCCATTGAAGAGCCTATGCCTTTGCATGATGTACCACAGTACTTCAAGAATTATAAACTGGACGAAGTGGTAGTAGTTATGCCAAGAGCTGGTGTTAACCTTATTTTACCAGTAGATCTAATATTTCTAAGAGCATTTTGGGAAAATAACATAAGGATTGACTCCATTGTAGTATAGCAAGGTCGAAAATTGATCCAACAGGGAGGAAAGTGATGTAGAGGCTATAAATAGTCACTTTTATAGGAAAAGCGATAGTTTTCATTGGCTTTCTCTTCCAAAGCCTAAGTTACACTTATCGAAGGATGAAAACCGTACTAAATCCTATAAAATGCATGGAGAGGGTAGGTCTATCTTCTATCGTATTTATCAATGAGTACACCATCATTTTATCTCAAATGTATAGTATTTTCTAAACCCATGTGACTGAGAATGGAACGTCAATTAATCGGCACCTGAAAAAGTTGAGCATTCTGTTTCTTGAATTTGGATCAATCTGCTCTACGTTATGCAATGCAGCCTCCATGTGGTGAAGCCGTCGTTTGCAGCCTGTTCCGTTATAGCGTATGGTGCATGATGACCAATTAAGGCTGGATGGCCTGTAAAAATTCGGAGTCTCTAAGCTGATCACTCAATATTAAAATGCAAAGTCCACTGCTAGCAAAATATAGTCAATTATGGCACCGCAAGATTGAATGCTAGGTACCTTTCCTTTGAGAGCAAAGTGGAGACTTAGGCAACAATTCACCGAAGTTCTTTTAGAAGGCGCCCTGTTTGAAACCATTTTTTGGTTGATCTGAGCCTACAGCGGTGGTGGTGCCTAATATCCACTCTTCTCTCTACTAATCAAGCATCACTGACTATTCTCACGTACATTTGTCATTGTAATGATAAGATCAAAATAAAGAGTGTAAGATAGAGTGATAATCAATAATTTAAGCAGAAGCAGTCGATTTTCCTTGAAGATCGAGTTCATATGCCAAAGAACCAATACTACGTACAATCCTGAGAGGTCCGTAATAATGGGTAGGCAGCCTATAATACTTCCCTGTACATAACGTCTTAGAATCTTTTGGAATCCTAAAATATACCCAGTCATCAACTTTAAAATCTCTTGGAGACCTCTTAAGATCGGTATAGTGTTTAGATCTATCCTGAGATTGTGGGCACCATGCCCTCCCTAGCTCTTGGCCTCTCTTGGGTTGCAAGGCTTAGCATAAAGGAAAACCTACCTACTTTGGCTAAAAGCCCTTGGTATGCATCTAACGCCTATGATGTATGATCATGTTGAAGAGTGCTACTTCAAATGGTGGATGGTTGATCTGCATTGAAGGCTAATGGATTTAAAGAATTTGCTTGGATATTGATCTTGTTGAAAACAATTAATGTGAAAGTGAAAAGAAGGGGTGGTGTTAGAAGGGAAAAGAGAAAATGACGGAGATCCTTAGAGGATGGGCTTTTCATAATCAATTTTTTTTTCTATTGATAGCCCTTCTAAAGTATAGATGAGAGGGAGGAATGCCAAAAATGGCAAGAGAAGGGAGAATGTATATTGTGTCCATTCTAAAATTATAATAAAAATAAGAAATGAAAAAATGGTAGAAAAGAAAAAAAAATGTTATAATACAAGTAATGAAAAATGAGCCTTGTGTATTTTTTTATTTGGATTGTCTTTTTGAAGATATAATACAATAGAAAGATTGGGTCTCTTATTCTTTGGCCTACATGGCGGCTCTATCAAGGCGTTGTTACCCTTGATGTCGGTTCTTTCTGATTTGTATAGAGATCATTTGGACAAATTTTTTTATGAAGGAGAGCCCACAAATGTCCCTTCTCTGAGATAGGTTTGAACATAGGGTGGATGCCTTGTAGCTAGTCTGCGAGGCACCATTTCTCCATCCGTAGGACAAAATGTGTTGTGCCAAGGGTCGATAAAAGATGCAATAGATGGGAAGTTTTCTCTAGGCCAAGTTTAAATTCCTTGTTGGGACCAAAACAAAACTTATCGTAGCAATTATCCCATGTAGTAGGGACCTTAGAAATCAGCTCGAGAATGCAACAGTTTTCGGCTGCTTCTGCTACCACCCCATCGGGGCTATCTTTATATTTTTGGTGAAAACCAGATAAATTTAGCTGAAAATTAACCTTTGTCAAGCACCCCTTTCTTTATGGAATGCGAAGAAAGTTGTAGTTGTCCATAGTTGATACATCAGCCCATGGCGCACGTCTCTTCACTGGGTGATATTGAGGATCAACCCGAATGTGTTGAGATACAACAAAGTAAATCTCCAGTGCACGTGGGTCTATGAGGAACACCTTCTCCATCCATCTGGTTTGTGGTTGGAGTTTGGCTAAGGTGTGTTTGAGGGGTTGGTGCTACAATTCTGAGGTTGGGAATGGAAGGTTATAATCCCCTTGGGTTGCAAGATTAGGAAAAGAGGTGAGGTAGGTGGAAATGAAGTTGTGCCCTAGGGGTAAACGTTTCTGAAAAATTCAGTAATGCACCTCGACCTGATTTAATGAAGAAAGATCCACATCATTAAAGAGCAACATAGGAATCTGGGCTTGATTGTAAAGTATTTGAATCCAATGATTGATTTTAAAATGTGTCTATGTCAAAGGATGGAACATCAACTTGAACGATCTGAAGATTGAAAAATTAAAAGGTTGCTCATCTACAATGTGGCCAAATCGAGTGTTTCAGGAGGGGTAGTGTGGGAGCTCCACAAGCATGCAAGGATGGTGAATGTTTGGCTTTGACAAAACCCTCTAGTAATGTGCTATGTGTACATTATCGCTGCCAAGAGGGGGGGAGGGGTGGAGATGTGGGTTTGTTTTGATGCTTGAGGAGTTTTGGATAGGCATCTTGGGGTTGAAGGGGCAAAAAGACAACAAGAGGCTCCAGATGCTTGATGTGGGAGTGGCATGTTCTTGGATGTCTAAGGATGTCTGATACTCATATACGGGTGAAGGTGGTGGTGACGAATTATTAGAGAGAGGAACTACATAAGTTTTTACAAAATGAAGAGGAAGTAGTATGCAAGTGGTATAGAGAAATTCCATGGTGGAGTGATGATCAGAACTAAAAGAAACAAAAAAACAAAGGCTTCAAAGAATACATACAAGTGTGTAAGCAAAAACTTCACCAAAATAAAGAAAATAAAGAAGACAAGGTTAAAGACATTTTTATAGTTTTCATCCAATATTTGGTAGGCTCTCTCTAAATTATCATTTGAGAAAGTCATGGCGCTCAAGTTAGAATGGCTGGCAAGCTGATGCAAGATCAACATGGAGTGGTACTCCAACTCGAGAATAAGAGAGTTGCTAGGAGCCGTGCTTAGTTGGGTATATTGAGTCATGGCTTGATCCTTGAAAACAATCATTTGCTCAAGTGTTGAAACTACCTGAGTTGGCATCATACACCTAGCATAGAGATTGGTAATTTTCAACTCATTTTGTTTGAGGGTCAACTCCTAATAATCTTTTAAGGCCATAATATTGTGTCTTTTGTTTTTTGTTTTTTCTTTTGATATGTACTTTTTTGGTATTTTCCAAGTCTATTTTTCTTTTTATGGAACAAAAGATGATCTGATCAAGGATTTTCCTATCATCAAGGCCTGAACAAAGATCTAATTGCTATGATAATATGGTTATCCGTAATAGGAAAAAACTTGATTAGACAACAACGAGATCTAAGATCAAAACAATAATTAGTTGTTGAAAGTATAGATGCTAGATCAAAAGAGAATCAAGGTATAGTCTGGATCTAATAGTTAACCAACATTCGAATTTAGATCATATCACAACTAGAAAACTCTGTGTTTATCCATGCAGAGTATCCACGCGAGACCCAACACTTAGTCGATTTTCTAAAATTTTGTTTGCGTGAAACATCCATGTGTGGATTATCCACATCAAAAAAAATTTGAACACGCCTTCGGCTAGTCCACTGGTGTTTTTATGACACGACACCGAAAAATTTCAGCACGTGGATTATCCACGCGAAATTGAATTTTAGAGATTCCAGCAATTGTTTAAGAGGGAAGGTTGGCGACGCCGAAAGGAAGTTTTAGCGTGGATTATCCACGCAAATTTCAGTTTGTTCACCAGATCGGACCGAAAGTTAAGGATATCCACGCGTGGATATCTTCTGCGTGGATTATCCACGCAATTTTTTTTGTTTTTGCATGTTGATAATGACATGAAATTAGTTAAATAAATATATTTTTAAAGTGAATTATACTATAATGAGGTTATATATATATATATTTATTTCTAAAGTGAATCATATTATGATGAGGTTTTTTTTTTTTTTTGCATGTTGATAATGAAATGCATTTAGTTAACTAAATATTATATCATGATGTTCCTAGATGATTGGGATTTTTTATGGGGTCGGCCACCTACTTTTATAAGACAGTTGACTCGAGCTACCAAGAGGGTAATTATGCATGATCTAAGGCTTTGATAGCCAGGGGTTTAGGGTGTACTCTACCTAATCTCATATCCGAGATTATTTGATATGGATTGAGAGCTCATTTTGTACATACTTTGAGAGATTATCAAGAGATGGTGATTTTGGCAAGTTTGCTCTTTAATGAGGAATTGATGAATGATGAATGTGATATTTTTTGTTTCTAATGAGTAGATCTGAATCTGAACAAAGTATTATACTTTCCACGTGTGTGACAGGATGTGAAGATCAATTATTTCTAGTTTTATTGTGGCGTTCAAAAGCTCTTGCCAATTAGATGCAAAATAGGTTGAATTGTGTGCTAGTTTTCTATCTATTAGATATAAGTGAAACCTTTGATGCTTTTTCAAGGTTTTAGTATTCAGATGAGGTTCATAACCTTTGATTTTACCATGGTATCAGAGCCCAAATGCAACCATCAAGGCTCAAATACAACGAAGAGAGAAGCAATTACAAGTTGATGATTGTTTAATTTTTATTGCCCTTATTACTATCTTAAGTTTGATGATGTTCCTTCAAGTGTCAATGAAACTGTAGCAACGAAAGAGTGATTTGATGTAATGAAAAGTGAGTATATGATGCATCGTTTGAGATACTTGTAAAATAATTGATCCTCCATCAAAGATACAAATTGTTACTATTTTCAAATGGGTCTTCAAGATATAAAACAAGACTAGTTGCCAAGGGATATGCTCATTGATTTTGTCATAGTTTGTGGTGGTGATTTCATTGACTCACATGCTTTTTAGTGATTACTGCCTTTGCAACATTTGTTAAAAAATGAGAATTTTCTTGAAACATGAAGCCGTACATCTATCTTCACCAACATTATCTCCAAAAAAATGGGATTGAAGTCAAACTATGTCTATTCTTTTCACTTACTTGACCATAAATGAGATTCCATTTTGGCTAAATAACAATCATTTGAAAGCATTGCAAGAATCAATTTCATTCAAACTTGCAATAATCAATTTTTATTCAAAATTACAAGAATCAATTTCATCAGCGACAGCATCTTGCAATTCATCTCCTCTTAGATGATTTTCATCATCACTCTCACTTTCAAAAATTATTTCATCATCATGACTATTAGAATTTCTATTCTCAACAGCTATGGAAGTGGGTGCTTCAAGTATGGTTTGACGATTTACTACATCTCTAGGTAGCTCAATCTCATAGTTAAAATGAAGGCTTTCCATTTCATTCTCAACATTTGCACTCTCAAATACTCGTTGTGAACGTGGTTCAACTTGAGCTACAAACCACCATATCTTGTTTAATCGATCTGGTTGAAAAAACACCTGCAAAAATCACTATTGTAGAATCTATCGAAAACTCAAATACTGAAGTCACTTGCAATAGAATGAAAAACATTATAGCATAGCATGTGCACCTGCTCATAGTGACGAGGCAACACCAATGTGTCAAAGGACTCCATGCTCAATGTTTTTGATGAATCAATCGCAAAAAATCCACTTGGATTTGATTTTACGGTTGCATTTGGCCCTCTACAAACTACCTTGAACCATTTCACATCAAATAAAAAATAGTGTCCACTTTCACCAAATGACACATCATAAATATTTTGTATAGTTCCTACGTATTCTATGTCTCCTGAGATGGGATTCTGATCTCGTGCACTACTTTGACTTTCTTGTTGGAAAGATGCTATTACACCACAATCGTGTGTGCATCTCTTGTTATCAATCCTTTCAACACGAAAGTGGAAACCAAAAGCCCATATAGCATTATACATTTTGCACTGCCACATGACAAACGTGAATCTCATAAATAATCACTGTGAATGAACATGGTGTTTCAAAATGATTAAACAAATATTGCTATAAACAAGAATGTTCTAATAATAAAATATCTAAAGAATAATACCTTCCATTCGCATCCTCTTGCAAAGTCCCATTCTGTGTTTGATATTTTTTTGTCCCTCTTTTGTTGCTTTTTGTAGTGTGTCATGCATCCACTCTATAGTGCATTGCTTGGGCAATGGCTCAAGATCATGTGAGCTTGAGACCATCTACCTCTATTCTGTCGTTGGCGCTTTCTAGACAAGGCCCTCTCTTTTTTCTCTTCTTCATATAGGTCTAACCATTATCCATAACTCCACAATTATAAAGCATGAATGTAGAAATTTTTTCTTGTTGGAAGGGTGTCAACCTATGGACCTTTCCCATCCCTTGAGGTTTTTCACTAGTTACCTCTCCGGCTTCCTCATCACGCCACAATAGTGGAGCAGATGGATGTAGTTGGTGCAAAATTTCAGTAACATAAAAGAGAGATTCATGTACTAACCATCCCTCTGACATGCTACCTTCAAGCCTTGTTTTTTGACGCACAAAATCTTTTAAGACTTTCATGTAAATGGTTAAAAATAAGTGTTTTATTTAGTGAGTTCATGTATCAATTGATTTAGTTTAAATACACATGCAAAAGATAATTTATGCACTTATACCTAGTGTGAACTGGACCAGCAATAGAAACCTCTTCAACCAAGTGCACCAATAAATGCACTTGTGAGTCCATGATGGAAGTCAAAAAATATCTCTCAAACATGCACACAATCTCCACCATATCCTCATGTCTCTTGCGAAGATCCAGCTCACGGATTTCTTTTGAACACATCCATCTGCAACATATTCAATCCATTTTATGTCTATTTGAATTTCCAATCAATAAATACTAAATTAAAAAATGCACCAAGTACATGTAAATACCTGACAATGATTGATAGTTTGTATATGGTCTCACAAATATCTTTTGACAAGCACCCACGAATTGACAATGGATAGATGAATTGAATCATCTTTAGCCAATCACGAGATTTGAGACCTTGCAACTTTCCATCCACTATGAATGATGACTGTAGAGAATGGGCAAAACTAGTTGGTGTTCTAATGTCATGAATAATGGAGCGCACATGGTTAAGCTCCTCCTTAGTGAATGTCCAAGGTACTTTTGGAGCATGATCTTCACTATCCTTTATCCCGTATTTTTTTTTGGTGTTTGATTCTTTTAGATCGTGCCTTGCAGCAATGGTATCTTTTTCACCAATCAAGTGTTTCCAAATAGATTCACCCACATTTTTAAATATGTGCATGGGATCAAGTAGGTGATTAATCAAAAGGTTATTCCAATATTCCAAACGATGAAATATAGATAATCTTTTCATACCATCGATTGGCTTTGCTTGAGATTCCTCCCACAGTTTTCACCAATCTTTCACAGACATCCTCTTTGGAGGCATCCCTCTCTCAACTCTTCCTCCAAAACCTCTTCTATGAGTGTCTATGAATGGATGGCCTTCATGCAAGTATTTATGATGATTTTCATAAACTACTTTTTTGAGACTATAAGAGTATCTTCCCACAAGATTTGGCCCGCACAAAAAACAAGCATTTTTTCCAGCCATTTGAAAGTCTGTCCAACAAATGGATACTATCAATCACTATTAAAAAAAGTATATGTCAAAGAATAATTATAGCCATTGTAGTATATCATGTAAATGTCAAGAATTACTAGTTGTATGTAACTGTAAACAAACTCCTATGTACACAAGATAGACATTGTTTGAATGATTACCTAAGCATTCACCTAATCTTGGATAGTCCTGCATTGTCCACATTACAATGGCATGTAGTGTAAACTCCCTCTCATGTAAGGGGCGCAAAATGTCATATGCTTTTATCCCCTTCCACAAATCTTCCAACTGGTCAATAAGCGGCTCAAGATACACATCCATGTTCTTAACCTTGCGTTGGCCAGGAATTAAAAGTGGCAAAATAATGTGTCCCTTTTTTGTACTCAACCAAGGAGGAATATTATAATTTACCAAGCAAACATGCCAAATGGACCACGTAGTTGCTCGTACACCAAAGGAGTTCACACCATCTATTGCAAGACCAAATCTCACATTTCTTGACTCATTGACAAAGCTTGGATACTCTTTGTTGATGTGTTTCCATGCAGGTGAATCTGAAGGTACCCTCATCATCCCATCCATAGAGGTATGGTGTGCATGCCAGTCCATAAGTTGTGCAAGAGATTTACAACGAAATAAATGTTGCAATCATGGAATTACTGGAAAATGTTGTAAAACTTTTCATGGAATGGTTGCCCCTTGCAAATCATCTCTATATCGAGGAGTATCACAAATGGGACATTTCTTGAGTGATTTGTATCTTCCTCGATATAAAATACAATCTTTTGGACATGCACAATATTGCTTGTAGTCCATCATGACCTTAGACAACATCTTTCGTGCCTCATCTCTTGTCTCAGGCATGACATTCCCTTCTGGGAGAATTTTGTTTCGCAATAGTCTGTACATGACAAAAGAAGTCATTGTAAAAAAATTATCACTCGATTTCCAAATTGTAAATTTTGTTTCAAAGCAAAAATGACAAGTAGATGAAATTTTTTTTACTCAAATAATGATGTGAGGCTTTGGTCACTCCATCTATATTTGGCTTGAAGATTTAATAGAAGTAGAGAAGTCGTCAAATGAGATGTCTTTGCTCTAGGATACAATGCGGTCTTTGATTCTTCTCGCAATTTCTTTTCTTCTTTAGACAAAAGTGTCTCCTCATCTTGTTCATTGTGTCTAGCTGCACTATTGTTCTCGTACATATCATCCAACATGTCTCCCATGACTCCCCCTAAGATGAGGACAGGAAAACACAAGAGAGACTATGGAGCAAAACCACCCAACCAAACCTAGATCCCTCCTAGAGAATCCTCCTAGATCTATCCCCCAAGCCATGCCATGTGATAGCAAGAGGAGAAGAGCTCTCCAGGTAGCTTAGACCAAAGTCGTCAACAGAATAATCACTACCTCAATATATAGAGAGTAGGATTATGTGCATGAACCCATGCAATCCCCATGCAAGTCGACTATAAATAGATCTTAGCTCTTTATGCATACCTCCTGCCTATAATAGTCACATGTACATGAACTACTCCATATGTCTCAATTAGAGTATTTGGGTTCTCTCAACGTCATTAGTCACCAACTGGCCTCGATGTGGAGTAAAATCTAGGCGTGACCACTAATCTCGAACACTGGAGGGCCGGTCTACCATATTAGGATTATTCCATGTCCTTAGCGGAATATGGCTGAAACACTTATGCTTCAATTAAATGAGCTGAGTACAATGATTTTTTATGAATCTAGTGTGCAGAATAAGCTAGAATACAGATCACTACAATGTATGTCTTGAAATAGCTTAGGATTGTGCATAGCACTATGTGTCTCACACTATTTGCGCACTATAAAACTCTCTTGCGATCACCTCTCAATGATCAATCTCTTCCTCTCTACACTACCACACCTCTATGCCTCATTCGATGTTGGCGTTTCGTCACCATTTATTGACAAGTAACCATCTCTCATCCTCTTTGATGTTGGCATTTAGTCACTATTTATTGACAAACTAACCATCTTGTAATCTTTTGATGAGTTGTACAATTAATAGATCTAGATGGTAGTGATTATGACTAGCAAAGTCTTATTATAGTTCGTGATAGTTTGCAAAATGTCGTAAAGTTGATTGTGAGCAAACTGTCGTTCACTTTTTGATATCTACAAGAAATACAATGTATGTAGGTGTCGAAAAGTTTGCATTTTCGAGATTTCGTGCGTGATTCCAATTAGAGACAATTCTAGTCACTAAAAGAGGAGCCCAAGAAGCTCCCAACAATGAAGCCAATGCTAAAGGCGATTCACCTTCTATAAAAAACAAAGAAGTTGGATGTTAAAAGCATAGACATGGGGTATCTATTTTTGAATGAGAGCGAATAGAGAGAACATTGTCTTTGAGTGCACGTGTAATTGTAGAGATCATGGTGGAGGAAAATAAACATGTAATTTTTAAACCACAAAACAAAAACTTAATGGTCATCTGGAATTGCTATGATGTACACATAGCCAAGAAGCCCATGTGCACATAGCCAAGAAGGCCACGTGCACATGGCCAGATTTTTAAAAGTGAGTCTTGGGGGGAAAGTCATACTTGGCCTGCAAACATTTATATTTCATATTTCTTAGGGTGTTGAGGCTTGACCAGAATTTAAACATGTTCATCCACCAACCAATGCTAAATTGCACAGAACTTTTTTAAGATTGTCAAAAGGTAGAACTTATCTTTGACACTTCATTATGAACACTTTGAATGTGATGTACAGTAGACATCACATGTCCATCCACATCCACATCCATACTTGTATGTGTCGATAATACTTGGAGTATGTTAGTGCAGTTGAGCTCCGTACTTCCATTAGGATCGAACTTTGGACAAATTACTCTTTGGTAGTTTTTTCTTGAGTTAGGATGTGACAATTGATTTAAACTAATTATCATCTATTGTGATATCTGGATTTGTAGCTCAAGACCTAATTTCACTAATGTCCTACTTGCTGGAGCTTAAGGTTTTGCCATGTCACCAATGATAGACACAATGCAGTTTATGCATTTTAATTGGGTCATGTGTACTTAAGGGTTTTGACCAGCTTCAAAGTCCAGTCAACAAATTTTTATAGATGGACAACTATGTTTCAATATAATCCATATTACATATTCCATACGTAACATATATACCTACTATATGGGCTTCTTGTAAAATGTGTGAATAGCCTAGACCTTCAAAATTAAAAGTGTAGGTTTTTTTTTGACAAATCAACGTTTCAAGGAGGAGAAATAGTGATATAGTGAGGTTTTAGATGAAATCCCAACCCATAAATTATAGTTTCCAGTGAAATTAGGACCTTTTAATTTTCACAATTCCACTTGCAATTTATCTTTTTTTTAAGTCTTTCTTTCATCATTCTTTGTGACAATAGTTTGTTGTAGTTTTGTATTATTAATTGGAGATTCTCACTCCTCTAACTACCAAGAATTGAAGCAAATCTGTTTACTGTAATGTCATTCATTTGACATTTGAATCATTTCAAATTATGAGGCCATTGATTTTAGAGTATGACTTACCAAGGTGCACTCGTACATTACTACATTCTTCAATGGTACAAAAATGTTGCACGACAATAACATGTCCACTAACGGGGTGATTTAAAAGATCGTGAGAAAACTTTGTGAATGTTAAAAAAAATACCACTTAGCAAAGACACACTACCTTTGAAAGAATGATCATAATAGCTTATTACCATTATGACAAAGCTAAAAAAACAAATACAATTTTGAGCATTTTAGAAATGGACATGACCATAGTATATGTAAAGTGAGAAAAACATTGTGTTGGCCATGGTGTTTTAAGCTTTCCATGCATATAACCATTCCATAGATGAAGATTTCTGTGAATTGTCTTAGGAATAAGTGCAAAAATGAGTAAGCTTTTACTCGAGTTGTATAAGGTTTGACATTTTCATGTGTATGTGCACAACAGTCTTTTTGTTAAACTCTATCATCAACTTCGATTTTTTCATGGCCCAATTATTATGTAATGTCAAACCAGTTAGTTTCTTGAAATATGAACTTCGAAATATAGGAATTAGTTTTGTGATTTTGATGAGTCTTTTTACTATTGAGCCTATTATCACCTAAAATACTTGTGTAATGTCAAAGAACTCTGAACATGCTTCAACTTAGTCATAGTTTAATCATCGTTCAGTCATGGTTCTTGTTGCAACTCTAGCATGAACTTAGATTTTTCCATGGTCCAATTGATAGAGATACCCAATTTGTTAAAACACAAACTTTGAAATACATGAGATTGTTGGTCAGAAGCATTAGATTGTTGAGGCCAGTAGGAGGTTAATCAAATTAAATTCCAAAATTGTAAAAACCTAGCTAAATAGTTTCACTCTATTTTTCTAGGGCGCTATCTGTGAAAAATTGGTTGTCCAGGACTGCTTGCACCTCTTTTTTGAGTTCAATCCACTAATCTTAGGGCTTGATCATTCCCCTTTTCAAAAGAAATGCATCTCAAAAATCCCTTTTCAAGATTTTTGGGTTGGAACATATTGTAAATCCCACAATGTGCTATTCCAAAACATCTAGGAAAAACTAAGAACAAATATTCAAAAAATATCATGTACAATGATATATGACAACGAAGTGTTCACCACACCCTAAACCCTATACCCAAACAATAATAATGTTAGAAGGATCCTCGAGTTAGATAATTGCTCGTCGTTGTACAATTTCTCATGAGAATGCTTGCCAAAAAAATCGCATCCATTCGGTGACAAAGCTCCAATATCTCAAGCTATTTCGAAATCATTCTTAGAATTTCATGCGTTAGAATCAATCATATCTTTGAATAACTTGGAAGGTTTATTACTATTATCTTCTTTTCAAGAAGTAACATTCTTTGGAGAATCTTTTTCTTGTATTTCTTCATCAAATAAAATCTCGAACTTCAGTAGTAATATCTTTGTTGAATAGTTTCTTTGCATTTTTTGTCGTAATAAAAATCATTTTCTAAGTTCATAGGAACTAAAGTTTGACCCATCTTTGAATATTTTTCCTTTGCATGTCTATGTTTGTTTTTATGAGGTTTGACATGTTTCACAGAAGCATGTTTGGTAGAATTTCTCATTAATACTTTGTTAATTTCATTGAGCTTGATTATCAAGTTTATCTTCTGTCATTTCGATTCTTTGTACAACAAAATCATTCTTTTTAGATGATATTCTTTCTTGTGTTTGAACCAATATAACCAAAATTTGTTGTTTCAAATTTGTATATAGATGGCCTTTTGTTGAACAATTCAAACACAGAGGCAGATATCCAATCTACCTTTGTAGTTCAAGACATTCAAGCGAATAATGTCCAAATACGCCAAAATCAAAACATGTCCCTAGAACTCATTTCTATTGTGGATTTTAAGGTGCATAGACAACCTTCTGAAAAGAGTGTACTGTTTGAGCAAGTACAAATCTCTTGGGTGCAAACTTAGGCTTTGAAGGCACATTGTCTTGTATAAATGAACATGTTTTCTAGCATCATTATCATATAGATACAAAACGTCACCAACAGAATCATAATGTGCTACTTGATTTACCATACATTCATTGTGAATATGTCCAAATGAGTTGTATCTAGTACACCATAAGCTTAAATTAGTTTTAGGTGCTTTCTTTCTTTTATCTTTCACCTCATATACATGGATTCTGAATGTTAGGTCCACAATATCTTTTTTCATTCTCTTCTCCAATTTCGGTGGAGATTCATGGGTTTTGACCTTCTTCTTCATTCATTTCCTTCTAAATATTCGTTCGTCATATGAAGTATCAGAACTCAAAGAGCTTAAAGAGTCATCGTTGAAATTAGATTAAGATGAAGAGTCACTTTCATCCGATCAAATATTTTTAAATTTTAATATTTTTTCTTTTGCTTCAAGATAGTTTACCTTTCATGCAATTATTGATGTCTCAATGTTTTTTGAGAGGGATGTGAACTTTTTACTATTTATGAATTGCATATAAAGATGCATCCAATATATGCGAGAAAAAGAGAGGGGCATGAAGTTTTTGCTTTTTATGACTTGCATGTGAAGGTGCATCTAAAAGACTGAGTTCTTGCAATAAAGTCCTTAGCAATCTGGCAAAGCTTTTTGTGCCCTTATGATTTAAGACATTGAGTTTAAGTTTGACTTGTGCATAAACTCCATTGACAAACTTGAACACATAGTATTGCCTTTTGCAAGGCAATGTTCATAGCCTACCTCTTCCCATGAATGTGTCGACCCAAAATTGCCAGGGTCGAAAAATTAGTGCAGTAGCCATAGGGGGACTTGCATTGGCGCCAAGACAATCCCAACGACAAAGCTAAGCATTCGACTCGAATCCAAGAAGCCAAATGAGCAAAACCAGAGTGACCAAGTGGACATCCAACCATCCTAACTTCGTTGAAACGAAATCAAGTAGAAAAAACACAACACACACAAGTGAAAACCAGCCATGGAACAACATGGAGTCTCACACGAAAGGGTTTGCAAGGGTCCCGCTGCCAACCCACCATCAAGAAACATTTTTAGTGGAAATCTAGCAGCGGTTAGCTAGACTCCAGTCAATCGTGCTGCTTAAGAATATCCAATTTGAATCTGCCACCCGTGCCAATCTTCTTCCGAAGTCCCTCTTTTTAGAGGACATTTGGCATAAAAGGCTAGACTTCAAAGTAGAGGGAAGTCCATATTTGAAACCAACAAAATAAAATCAACATAATCCGAAACCAACATGTAAAATCAATGTACAAAACCAACCACACAAGCAAACACCCAATCAAAACTAGGAATGATGTTAGCCACTCGACAGAGTGTTTCCAAGGGAATCACGAGGAGGTCAGCAGCCCCTAGGTGGTGTCGGGAACCACCTTGACGACCATCCCTCCCCTCACATAGTTTTGCTTTCTTGCAAGGGAATGCCACAAAAGCCCATCATTGTATAGTAGGCTTTGAGTAAGGTTGAGGCTATCTATTTTACTTAAATTAAAAGCCTAAGAGAAGTTAATGGTGATATACATCATCATGAGCTAGTGACTAGGACCTGTCATGGTGATGAGGTGTTGCACATTCATTTGATAATCTATCTAAGCATGAAATGTTGTTGACCATTCACTGAAAAATCCAATTGTCACGATGATGAAACGTTCACCATCCATTGGATAATCTACACCTCAGAGTGATGAGGTGTCTTAGATTCATTGGAGAAAGATATCATGGTGACTAGGTGTCCGCCAATCATTGGAGAAGAGTAAACTTGTGGAGAAATGAAATTTTGTTTTGCTTACACAAATGCTATCTACACCCCCCAATGTTTTTTTTTTGATGCTACTATGCAAGCAGTATTCTCGCAATGTGTTGTGTTACCATTCCATTGCGAATGATCTGGATCAAAGCAAAATAAGCGCGTCGATCGTTGCATTCCTTCGCACTTGGTGCGAATATTTGCGCCTCACAGAAAAGCGTCAAGGAGATCATGTCTTCACCCGGCGAGTGAGTTTTCTCTTTGTTTTTGCAGCAAAATCTAGAGTAATTTCGTTCGCAATGTTGCGCGTGGCCTGTAAATGCTTGCAGTGACGGTGAGATAGGTCTTACTTTTATGTGAAAATCAGTAACAGCTTGGGGTTTTGATATTTGATTTGCAGTTTCTACAACTCGCTGCCCCCAGTGATCAAAGCGTATGGGACGGCTTGCGTCCTCACAACGCTGGGTTATCACTTAGGTATTATCAACCCTGCGCTGCTCTATTTCGACACAACTCTTGTACTGCGGCATTTTCAGGTATTTATAGGCGACTGTTTGATTTATAGATGAATGTTTGATCAGAGTTAATATGGAAAGAAAACCGGATATTTCAATCCGGGAGATTTGGTTTCTGGTGTTGGTTCCGATTATTCAATTTTGCCCTAGCAATGATGTCGAAGAAGTTTGGAATGGCATTTAGGGTTTGCTATGTTTTTTGATATTGTTGTTTGTGACGTTTGCTTTTGCATTTGATGTAAACTGTCATTTAGGGTTTGCTTTTTTTCTTGGTTTTGTTTATGGTGATTATAAGTTGAAGTTTGTGACATTTCTTTGGCATTCTGATGTGGACTGGCAGATATGGCGTGTATTTACAAACTTTTTCTTCCTTGGAAAGTTTTCAATTAACTTTGGTATTCGGCTTCTGATGCTGTGAGTGACCAGCGGCTCATTGTAGTCATGCTATTTATTATGTTTGATACCCTTTTACTCTTTGGTTCTTTATCACTCAAGATCTATATGTTGTAAGTTGTAGACGTTGTAATCTGGAAATAGATAAAATTCTATTTCAGCTGAATGAAGCTCAAATCCAGAGTTTTGCATCTTCCTTTTAGGCTAGCATGCTCAGCATACTTGCCGTAGTCTGTAATTTTGAAGTTTTTCTAGAAATTATGGGTTTTATCATCATGCAGCAGATGAGGAAGGAGAAAAGGTTTCTCTTACCCTTGAACTAAGTTGCTTTGGAACGGCATTCCGGACCTCCATGTTCTGGAATGCTGTTATAAATTTTTTTTACAATAGCTCGCGAATCCCCATTTCCAGCCACACTCAGGATACTCAGGTTCAAGCTGCTTTGTGCATCCATATTCAGTCTAGAACAATGCCTGGAAGAAACAAACAATGCATTCCCTACGTGGTGAATTAAAGATGGTGGAGCTGGCAGACCCAAACATCATTATTTGAGTAAAGCAAACTTGGATACTGCTGTGACTGTAGCAGTTAGTTTGTTCATATGCACATCTCCACACTGACTCACTTTAGCAACTTACAAGAATTGAATTCTCAGCCAGATCTGATCCACAACACTCAATGCCAAAAACTTGAATCCAAAAAGCAATAAAACCTTTATAAGCTGATACCCAAGCACGAAGCCTAAGATTGACGTTGTCTTAATGAGCAATCCAACTAGGTAGGTTGAGAGTCTTTAGAGACCAAGGTTACACCCCGATTCGAACAGGCCCCGATTCGAACAGGTTGATTCGAACCGGCCGGTTCGAATCGGAAAACGGTTTGAACGTGTCTTTTCCATTTTTCAAAATAACAATAATTTTCTGTGATGTACAAGTCATAATACATATATTCACTGTATAGATACTTAATAGCTAAACAATTTCCTCTAAATTTAGAGATATCAGGATAATTAGATCTCTTGTGACCTGTCACCTGTAGGCTGTCGTATATGGTATCAAAACATAACGACCCAAGTTTAAGAGAACTGCAGTAAGACTAAGTTGTAACCCTATCCCGGCCCCTGGGTACAAGGATCTGCTTGCTAAGGAGAGTCGAGACCGTGGAATTGGAACTTGGAACTTAGGCCATAGGGTTCCCGGTTTAGGACTTAGGAGTATAACTGAAATTTGAGCTCTAAGCTCAGAGCTCTCAGCTGATAATAGTGACTAGTGACTAGTGACTAGTCACGACTCACTAGTCTCAGTTTGAACTTTGATATGGAATCTATTATCTGGATAATGGTAGCTAGGTAGAGTCCTCAGTCTAGACCGTAGGTACCGTACTAGGACGGTAGGACCGTAGATTGTAATTTGTAATTTCGTTTCAAAGTTGAAAGTTGAAGTTCAAACTTATTTGCAAATTGCAATGTCGAGATCGGAGTCCGGACTCTGGAGAAAAGAATAAACAAGAAGGTTATGACAATGTTTGAGTCTCTTTGAGAAAGCCAAAAACATTTAGGTTAGAAACTTAGATTCATCATTCAACATTGAACATTCTATATGTAACATAAATTATAATACATTACATACCAAAATCAAAATTGTAAAACCATTAGTAATTATTGAACAATGAATCCTGATATTAGATAATCCGAAATTGACTAACATTAAACAGACTACAGACTACAGTAACAAAATTCTTGATGGAACCTAGAGGTGGGCGGGTGGTGGGGATAGGATCCCACGCACGCCTGCAGGTGCGCATTGTGTGCAATGTCGTCTTCTGGACCACATGTTGCTTTTTGCTGCTGGAAATCTCTGACATGGTATCAGAGATTTAAGGATCAAAATTGTCAAGGTTTGGGTTTGCATGCACGTGATTGCACGTTCCCAAGCTTTTTTATTCATAGGTAGTCACTATGATTGTTCATGTGGTTGGTGTGCATGTGGGCATGTGACATGTGCGTAGGTTTCCCGATCTAATCGATGTGGTAAAGGTTCCAGAGTTGCCACCGAGAGACCAGTCAGAGGAGGACGTGTATGCATTCCTCCATGAGGAGGCCATGTAGAGTGCAAGTGAGAAATTAGGATTGTCTAAGGTCTTTAATTAAATTTTCGAAGTTCGAACTGATTATTGTAATTTACTAATTTGCAGGCAATAATACGTTTATCCCTCCTTGTGTGCACTGTGCAGGACCTTTCACTTGAGCAGAGTGCAAGAGGAGGGCAGGAGAGGGTAGCAGCTCCCGTGCTCACAGCCCTGATGACGAGGACGAGTCTGAGTCTGAGGCATCGTCAGGGTCAGAGTCCTCATAGGAGGAGGAGCATGTGGATGAGGAGTCCGAGGAGGGCGGGGATGAGGATGAGGGGCATCATACCTCTGCCTCCGATGAGGATTTCGCAGTTGCCACTCGAGAGGCCACAACAGGCTCCACAACACCAACGAGTAGGAGGAGACTCATGCGTAGGAGAGCTTAGAGTGCTCATTGTACATTAGATCATTGTAGTCTGTAGATGTCACTAGATGAGCATTGACTCTTGAGTTGTTTACACTTCATGATTTATCATCAAACATATCGCATGTGGCATTACATTGCCGACCGGGCTCATGAGGCACCTGGCACCTCTTGTAGATATCCTCATCCAGACATGTCATGCTCCACAGGTGCATAGATGCCCAAGACATCCTATGGTGGTATCGACATCGACATCATTCATTATCACAACGTTATTCAAAGACTTACCTCATGATATTATCTGACGTTAACATTGTAGACAATGTGATACATATGTATTTATGGGAGTTGTTCCTGAGCTTTCTTACTGGTTTCATTCTAGGTAGAATCACTTTTTCTACGCTACAATTAGGATATAGCTAGGTTTCTCTATAATTTTCTATCAAAGACATTTTCACGCTCCCTTATTTACTAGAATTATACTTGAGATGTGTTGGAGGATTCAAGCCATGCACAGTACAGCCGTCTGCATGAAGGCACCAAAAGAGTGCATTGTCCGATAAGCAATTGGGGCTTGTAGAATCACCTCCATATAAGCTCATAGAAGTCAACATTCGCTTGTCCCCTGGTACCAGCCCTTTTTGGGGTCAAAGGGAAGGTAGGTCGTGGGGATGGCATCCCACACACGGCTCGTAGGTGCGCATTGTGTGCGGCGTCATCTAATGGACCCGAATCATGCTGCTTTCCACTGCTGAAAAACTCTGACATGGTATCAAAGCCTAGTGAAGGTCTTGTAGGAGTAACTGGGGTTCCTTCGCCCTGGGCTCGCTTGAGTGGGGGTGTTAAAGGATTCAAGCCATGCACGAGAGAGAGAGAGAGAGAGAGAGAGAGAGAGAGAGAGAGAGAGAGAGAGAGAGAGAGAGAGAGAGAGAGAGAGAGAGAGAGAGAGAGAGAGAGAGAGAGAGAGAGAGAGAGAGAGAGAGAGAGAGAGAGAGAAGAAAGCTTTATTAACGTCTTTTAATGAAGGCATATAAGACAAAGTAAGTACATCTCAAGTGTGATAGATACTGAACGGAGCATATAAATGTCTCCATAATCAAACAACAACAACTAGATATTAACCTAACAAGACTAAACAACTAAAGTATCTCATCTACTCTCAAGACATGAAAGTCTGAGATATGATACATCGGGAATCATATGACTAAGGTTGCACAATAACCATCTGAGCTGTAGCATAGACAGTATCATGTCATCATAGGATCACTGCTGAAAAAAAGCAAGAATAGAGGATGATGATGATGATGAAGATGACCGAGCTGACGAGGAGGGCAGGCGTGTGTGAGCTCTAGATAGGCGAAGTCTCTGTGTAGCCATAGTGTATGGTCTGGAAACAGTACGCTGTCGGCGATACAGTGAACATGCCGAGATAAGATATCTGACTCATCCTCGGACAAAGTGCCGGCATCAATATCTACTCTGGAACGTCTCCTAGAAAAAAAGGAGGTAATCTGGGTCTACTGGGAGTCATGGTATCCATCACGATCTCTCTGACAAATATCTCTACGGAGGAGGAACATCTCACGCAACATCAATGCAACACATCGAGGATCAACATATGAAATGAGTGAGCGCAAGGTAACCGGAGTATCATGGAAAAGACAGTGATAACTTCCACGGATCTCATAATAGATGGGGCATCTAAAAAGAAAATGCTCCTCTGACTCCACCTCCCCTAATGTACACAACTGACAAAGTTTGCTCATGTGAGGGTTTCCCTGGAAACGTCCGGTCTCCACATATAGCTGGTGTGAGGAAACTCGAAACTGTCCCAGTGTAAATCGGAGGCAATGTGAAAGTCCACTATCCAGGTAACGAGGCAAAACTGGGACTCCAACATTGTCTAGCTCTAGGAAACTGGAGCGATAAAAGTCTGGTTTGACCCCCAAAAGCCCCTGCCATGTCACTCGAGAATACGACCGATAGATGACCCTCCTGATATACTGATGGGATCCCTTTGGTGAATCAGAGATATCCATGCCGTAGGTACGTAAGAGAACACTCTCTGGATGTATATGATCAACCTGAAAATAGCCTCAACTCGGAGTGGAATAACAACAAACTCAGCAAGTATAATCTGGTGAGGAACAGTTGGCTTGGCCCTGATCATACGTGCAAGCATACTGATCTGTAGACGAGAAATGCGAGTCACTCTGACTCGGGAATCCCTGTGCACTAGGCCTCCGCTGCATACATAGCTATGGGTGTAACAATGGTGTCAAATAGGTCACACTTACTCGGGGCATCCCGAATGTGCTTCCTGAAACAAAAACGCTCGAGGCTAACCAACGAGGCATGACCCTTACGTAGTCTAGCTATAGTGGCGTGTCTCATACTGAAAGCAGGACCAGTGAAGGATTCCCCCAAATAAGGATACCACATTAAGTGTCCCCCTAGAGTGAACACTTGTCGTTGCATAAAGGACTTGGAGGTATTAAAGATCATGATATGGGTTTTCCTAGTATGCACAGTCAAACCAAATAAGTCTCCAAAGACCTTTAATGTATCCAAATGTCGCTGCAGCCCCGCACCAAAAGAAGAAAGCAATGCCACGTCATCAGCATAAAGTAGAATGGAAATGAGTATATCACCAAGCCTGTAGCCAATACCACCATCCTGATTGATGGCCCTCTCGAGCTTATCAATGTACAAACCAAAGAGCGTGGGGGAGAGGGAGCATCCCTGCTTCACCCCAATAGTACTCCTAACTCTCTCAGAAAGACCCTCCTCCGATCTGAAGCATCCCCAAACCTGCTCATATAGTGCCATGACCGCCAATATGGTATCAGTGGAGAAAGCAAGATCCCTCAACCTCTAGATGAGCATATGACGCGGGACCGAGTTAAACGCTTTCCGAAAATCCACAAAACAACAATAGACTCTCTCATGTCTGGACCTGGCCTCCTCAATGATAGCTCGAAGTGTGAACACATGATCAGTGGTGGAGTGCTGTGTCCTGAAGCCGGCCTGCCCCAAAGCATGTAGTAGACGTGTCTCTGCCTCACAACTGATCGATGTCTGAAGGATAGTGCCATAAAGTTTAGCCACAATGTGCCCAATCATAATGGTACGATAGTTGTCGGGTTTCATGGGATCACCACTCTTATGAATGGGGTGGATGATATTAGTACACCAAGGGAGGGGAAATCCAGAAATGACGGCTTGATTAAGGAGTGAGGCTAAAATAGGTGAGAGTATATCATAAGCATGGATCAGCAGTTCCGCCTCTAGGTCTTCTATATCACGAACACGATGGGTCTTCATTTTCTCAATGGCAAGAGAAACCATAGTCGGGGTGAAAAAGGAGAAGGTGGAAGGACGAGGAGATATGACAATCGGGTCAGTAGGAAAAGTATAGAGTAAAGTGGCATATTCAGTCCAACAACGTAAGTCTTTCAGCAAAGGAGGTGGAGCGTGGGGGATAAATTCACGCCAGAAAGCACCAGATGAGGAGCTATATAGAAGATCTACTAGGCGTTTCCCTTCAGAAGTGTCATAAATACGTTTTTTATAGCAGCAAGTATATCTATATAGGCGTTTGCGCTGGAAAAGATGGGGAGATGGTAACGGAGAGTTAATTTGCAAATTAAGTTGCTTGCAAACATCATCATACCAAGGTTGATGAGGATGACGAGATTTCAGGCACTTGGATCTTTTACGATGTTTCGATAGGAAGGCCATAGAGGCAGCAGTATGAAGAGCTGTGGTGAGGAATGATGCTTGGGAGTGGAGTGGACTATGGTAAGGAAAATCTCGGAGTAGGAAAGAGAGAGCATCTTGGTAAAGGTGTGTGTAGGTGTTATTAAATGTATACTTAGGGGCGCGATCCATAGGAGAGGGATTAGATGGGGAGTGATTAGGTACTAAGCCCAGATTAATGGAAAGAAAGGAATGGCCAGATAATTTAGTGGGAGAAGCAACAAAGTTAGATAGAAAAGCTATAAGAGATGGAGACCCCATGAAATAATCCACAACACTATGCCCACCACTATGGGGGTGGCAAGTATAATCAGCAGATCTCGGCCAGCAGGATAAGCCATTGAAAATGACAAGCTCATGGGCCTCACCTAGTAAAAGAAAGTGCTCACCATATGTAGAGACCGGGCCATCATCATCAGCAGATATCCTATCAATCCCCATATCCATACTATTCCTGGCATGTGTCCTCAAAGGATCATTAGTGATCATATGAAACTCTGTCTGTCTAGAAGAGGTCTTGGCGTTGAAGTCGCCCGCCAGAAGAATATAACCACGCTCTGCATAAGGAAGAATATCTGATGAGATATCAGCATAAGGGGGGCCCGTACTATCAGCGAAAGTCGAAGACTCTGGTGGAAAATAGCAAACTGCCAGATACAAATCCCTATTAAGCCCAAAACTCCAGCCACGAAATCGAAGCCACATGTAGCATGCATGCTCATCCTGTCGAACCAAATCAATGATACGCTGTAATGAGTCCCTGTATAAGCATGCAACTCCACCGGAACCTCTGCCTCCTACAGATCTAGTCTTTGATCGAAAAGTCGAAAACCATCTGAATCCATGAAACTCAGGTAGCCCTCGAAACTGACTCTCATGAGTCTCAGTGAAAAGAAGGATGTGCCCCTGTGTTATGAAGTCTACTAAATCTCCTGCAGCTGCTGAAGAATGGATGCCGTTACAATTCCATAGACCAATACATAGATGATGTGGGTGATGTGGATGGGGATGAGGTCTTGGGCTGCTCCTATGCCCGAGAGCCCCAACTTCCTAGGCACTAGAGGTAGATGGACCACGATCCAAGTATCGAACTTGACCATCCCGATAAATAGCAAAACGTCCCGATGCTTTAGCCTCCTGAAAGATTTTTTTACGTTCCTGAACCTGGAGAAAAGTAAGATCCTCATCCAAGAAAAGCTGTGTGCCTCTTAATTTAGACTTGAGTCTCAATACTTTGGTTCTTTCTTCTTTTGTTTTGAAATGAATAACGAGAGTTAAAATGTCTTTTTTGGTACGCCAAGCATTATCCAATCCATTTGTATTGAAACTCAAAGTAGTATTTAAGAAGGATGTTGCTTCTTTCACAGCATCATGAGTGTCGAGAACACCTCGAACTCGAACATTGAGAGCTTTAGAATCACGTAATTTTTCTTCAGAGATGGTAGCTGAGATAACAGTAGACATATGAGCGGTATTACCTTCTTCTTTATGGAATAAGGAAGCCCAAGTTTTTGTAGCCTCCTTATGTTCACTCAAGTGACGTTCTAGCTCATCGATTTTGCTTGTGATTGGGGATGGCGTTCCTTCCAAGTCTGGATTTTCTGTTTGAGAGCCATATTGTCCTGCAGCAACGTGGACATAGTCAGCTTAAGCTGTTGTATTTCAGAACATCTGCCCATGATTGGATAGCTGTATGATGTTGTTTCACTTGATTTTTGAGCTGCTGGATTCTAGGCGAGGTTATTTGGAAAGACGCTTCGCTTTTGACGATTGCAACTTCTTTCCTGAGTTCTTCAATGGATGTATCTGGCTTTTGGAGGTGCAGTTGCACAACTAGGATCATAGATTCATGAGAAGCACGTCTCTCTTGGTGGTTGTTAATGAACGTTCTTGATCAGCACGCATGACGGAGATCGTGAAAGATAGAGGCAAAGATGCTTCTGGATTATCTGGAGTCAAAGGAAGAGCTATAGTAGGTTCACCATTACCAAGAACAGGGTTTAATGGGGAGATAGGAACTGCCATAGGCATAGAGGGAGAAGGCGGGTCTAACATCGAGGAGGACGTTGAAGCAATGCTAGATACATAAACTGGTACTTGAGGAGTAGGGACACCAACATTTTCAGATTTGAGGATGAGTTGGTTGGCAAAAACTATCCAGCTTCTGGATGATGGAAAATTGGAGAGAGAGAGAGAGAGAGAGAGAGAGAGAGAGAGAGAGAGAGAGAGAGAGAAACTTTGTTGTTTGAATGCTAAAAAGCATGTGAGACCAAGTAGTACATTTCAAGTGTGATAGTCTATGTAGGAGCATAAATATGTCTTCAATTAAAAAACTCAAAGTATTCTAGAGTAAACTCTAAAGATAAACTCTTTGCATAATTGAAAAGATACTGCGGCTGATACAAATTACAATTATACAATGATATAATGCTACAATGATCACGTGAGAGCCTTATGTCCCGTCATAAGAGAACATAGCATATCTAGATGGAAGTAGTTGTTAGAAATCCATAAATCATAATATTGATGGACACACTAGGATTCGAACCCAGGACCTCCCTCATACCGGATCGGATGCTCTATCACTGAGCTATCCGCCCTGTTTGATAGTTCTCTCTAGAGTGTGGATTGATATTCCAACACCCCCCCTCAAGCCACACTTGGTTGGGGTCCTAGCTGTCACTTGCCCCACAACTTGGACCACCTAACCATGGCTTTGACACCATGAACTGTTAGGTCTAACTTGGCTCTGATACCATGTTAGAAATCCATAAATCATAATATGGATGGACACACTAGGATTCGAACCCAGGACCTCCTTCATACCGGATGGGATGCTCTACCACTAAGCTATCCGCCCTGTTTGATAGTTCTCTCTAGAGTGTGGATTGATATTCCAACACCCCCCCTCAAGCCACACTTGGGTGGGGTCCTAGCTGTCTTTTGCCCCACAACTTGGACCACCTAACCATGGCTTTGACACCATGAACTGTTAGGTCTAACTTGGCTCTGATACCATGTTAGAAATCCATAAATCATAATGTGGATGGACACACTAGGATTCGAACCCAGGACCTCCCTCATACCGGATGGGATGCTCTACCACTAAGCTATCCGCCCTGTTTGATAGTTCTCTCTAGAGTGTGGATTGATATTCCAACACCCCCCCTCAAGCCACACTTGGTTGGGGTCCTAGCTGTCACTTGCCCCACAACTTGGGCCACCTAACCATGGCTTTGACACCATGAATTGTTAGGTCTAACTTGGCTCTGATACCATGTTAGAAATCCATAAATCATAATATGGATGGACACACTAGGATTCGAACCCAGGATGCTCTACCACTAAGCTATCCGCCTTGTTTGATAGCTCTCTCTAGAGTGTGGATTGATATTCCAATAGTAGTTCACTACTAAAATTCACTAAAATATGAAAGGAGAGATCGTCCTGGCCCTGAAATTGGTACTGAAGATGTACGAGGTCGTCGTCTCATACGGGTGCTTGTAATCCGTTGAGGTCTATGAACAACTCTCGGCCGTGCCACTATATGTTGTCTCCGAGTATGGTGTTGATCATTGAAAGGGATATCCCACTCTCAATGGATGCTCGAGGGTGTCTCCTCGAGAAAAACGATGTAATCTGTGGTTGGGAATCACCATGCTGATCATGCTGACAGATATGTCGAAGTAGAAGGAACATCTACTGGATCATCAGAGCCACACAACGTCGATCATCATAAGAAGTAAGAGAGCGTAGTGTGACTGGTGAATCCTGGAACATAAATAGGACACTTGAAGACAAAGTGCTCCTCAAATTCCACCTCGTCTAAGGTACATAACTGGTAGATCCTCCTCATGTGGAATGCCCTGGAAATGTTTTGTCTCTACATATAGTTGATGTGACGAAACACAAAGCTGACCCACTATGAATCGCAAGTAGTGTGAGAGACCACTATCCAGGTACTAGGTAATATTGGTGCACCAATAACATCTAACTCTAGGAAATGTGAGCAATATAAGTCTAACTTAATCCCAAGAGGTCGCTACCAAGTCCTCGGCAAATCTTTAGACTAGCAACTTTAACCATGAGAGTCTGATGTGTATATGATATCTGATCAGATTCACATGAATAAGAAAATATTCAATCTTTTGTGCGCATTGGTACTTCAAATAAATTGGCGTCCCATACCGTCGACTTACCTTTCAGAACTAATGAACACGCAATGATTGAATAATCCTGTGATAACACTTATAGTCGACGTCCCATACCATCGATCTATCTGATAGTTTTATCACAGTAATGAGTAGTCTTATCATTTGAGTGCATCTTAATCCTATCTAGAGAGGTGACATGACTCTATGTGTAAAGTCCAAATCCAAGGATTCTATTCTAAGCATGCCAATCACAAGTAACACAAGGGAATCGGATGGTGGACAAACCAACCCAACCAAACCTAGATCGAACGGATCTAGCCCCCAAGCTATGGATCAATCACTCAGAGAGGAATGAGGATCACACCAGCAACATACGGCTACTAGTCCTGCCATCAAGCATACACTAGTGAGAGCCCAATAGTTATACTTATACCCTCCAAGGTCCATGCACCACTAGTAGTGCACTGTGACACCTCACTGGACACCTCTGCAGCCTATTTGGGCCACGTCATCCAGTTCCCTAATGACTCACTGATAGACCCATACAAATCCACCATCAAGTGGTTAGGCCTATAACCATTAATTATGACCATGCACACATAAGGGCCCCAATTCCCTTATGTTAGAAAACCGACTTGATCATACAAGTAACCCAAGACAAGATTCCTATTGTTGTTAGACAATAGTCATACACATGAGAGAGAACAACAATGATGAAGAGATGTACTCCAACTATGTCCCATTTCAAATGAGGTAGGGCGCCAGCCTACATATATACTTTCTCTAAACTATGTGTAAGGTAAAAAGCATAAAGCAAATAGCAAAAGACAAAAAGCTAATTGCTATAATTACTACCTATATTGGGTAAACACCCAAGATGAGTTTCTAAGTGATAAAAGCATATCCTATTCTAGTAGTAGTGCGCCCACCTACATGTATGACTAAAAAACGAATTTACTATAAATAGTAATGACCCTAAAATATGACTTACTATAAATAGTAATGGCCCCTATAATAGCACGCAGGCATGGCCAAACTATCACTAATTAATCCTAAATGATAACATTAGGGGTACTAAAGTAAACATTAACTCTAACACCCCCCCTTAATGTTTACATTGTCTAGAACTATGCATAACAAAAGTATGCATGTATCTTCCATGAAGCCCATGTAATGAAGATCCTCAATTATGATGTAGAATTCATGATCAACTCTGATGTCAATGTCTTCATTACTCGATGTAGAACTTTCTTCGTATGATGGTGTAGAATTTCCTTTGAATGTCGATCCTTTTCATATGAACCTGCTTCATATGACTTCTCAATGTCTTGCTTTGGTCTTCATGTCTCTATAGTGTATATGTGTGACTACCATGAGTTCAACATATCACCCGATTCCTTGACTTCCTTTGAATCAAAGAACTTTGACTCCCCCTGAATCAAATAATGTAGACATGATAACTTTTGCCTTAACCTTGAGAACTTTGCTTGAAGATTGACTCCCTTGGTCTCTTTGAACATCTTTCAAGCTACCACAAATGTAAGGATCTCCCCAATATTCATAAAGAAAAAATAATCCTCTTTGTTTACAGTAACACCATCATGATAACCATAAGTAGGAAATAGATCTACAAATGTCAACATCAAATCTCATACATCAACACCCACTCTAGAAACCTTTACTTCATTAAGTAGACGGCTCCACTTGTGTTGATTCCTTGAATTGAACCAATTTCAATTCTCATGGTACTCTCATAAGTTACCGCTTATGATGAACTTGATGGACTTTAGTTGACCTACTCCCCCTGGATGTACACTTCATGTTTGCATTCCAACCACTCTCTCCAAATTGAATAGATTATCATCCATGAACCAAACCAAATATGCAAGTAAAAGAGCATCCCCAATAGAAAGATAAATGTATATAATACTTCCTCACACAAAGTAACTGATACTGTCCTTCAAATACTTTCTCACACAAAGTACTTGACATGATCTTTTCCATGGAATCTCTTACCTCTATCTCACACACAGAGTCACTTGCACCAAACAACTTTCCAACCTAGAAAGCATTTCATCATGATATTTATTCTGACACTTTGTCATATGCAAACTTGGTGTACGTCCATCTTTAACCATGTTGTTTTTCTTGAAGCTAAACAACAACCAGTACTGTCGATTTTCAACCGCTAATCAACTACCTTGGCTTCCCAATCTTATAACAGAATCTACCACATGACAGAACATGAACTTGGATAGATTCTAGAACTTTTCTCCAACTCAAAATAGAATTCACTTAGTACCACCACATGAACAATCACCTATGACTTGGATGGTATCCAGGAATTACATGACAACCACAACAAGCAATCACTTCGATTACTCATAAATCTGAAGTGATACTAGTTTAGATAGACAAGAAAGTTTCTACAACATAACCAAGTTACTATGACTTGAATAGAAACCAAACCGATACAACGTAGAATGTTGACCACACAGCTTGCCACACCTGTCACTTGTAACAACGAACTTATCATTTGCCACCATGATAAGAAACTGTGAAAACATCCTCTTGAATATCGATTTATCTATATAGACTCGTAGTCTATACTTCTCATGCAACTTCCTCTTAAGAATTTGCACCTTTGTCGATTCCAACCTCGACAAAACTTTGAAAATCTTAGAACATCTGAAGTTGACCTTCCTTCAGTATGCTTGTTGGTAGCTGTTGTTTTGCAGCTTCTGCATCACCTTGATTGTTGATTGTCTTCCCCTACCACTCTTTTGTTTCATGTAGAGTTTCCTTTCCCTGTGAGTTAACCCTTCCATTTTTGAGGAACCTTGTTCTGATTACTCTTGTGAATCCCTTCTTCACCTTGCAACTGATTGCAAACAACTCCTAGTCGTATTGCCAATCCTTACTCCTGAGACCGTATGTCCATGCTTCCTGGCATGTAATCATCCTCAACTTGCATGTGATAAACTCCCACTTGTATGTGATTGTCTTGTTGTACTTTCACTTGCATGCAAAAAGCTCCAACTGTAACTCAATCTTCATGCTGACCCAAGGATCTACACATGTACATGCTTCCTTGCATGTGTACCAATTACTTCCAACAGTAATTGGCAATCTACAGCGATCTACCAATAGTGTTCTGACCAGTAGTCACCTGTCTCCTACATGTATCGATAGCTCTCCAACACTAGCAATTCCTGGCTAGTGTTCCTTGGATCTTCTATCTTGCTCCAACTAGCGAACGATTTTACAGTTCCAGCAAACTGATTTAGATCAACGAATCAGACAGCAATAATGAATAGGTTCAGACTCAGATCAGCAAACTGATTTACAGTTAATCAGACAATAATCAACATGCAAATAGCCAGTGAACACTCTTGCAGCCAACAAACAACCATGTATTGATCTGATTCCAGCGATCAGACTTGTCTTCCAGTGATCTGACCTGCTGTCTTCCAGCGATCTAACCTGTCTTTCAGTGATCTAACCTGCTGTCTTCCAACGATCTGATCTGACTTTCAGCGATCTGACCCGCTGTTTTCCAGCAAACAGCCAGCGAAGAACTCTCCTAATCCAGAAATCAGGTCCAGCGAACAGCCTTCAAACACTTTGCAGTCCAACGAGCTGTCTTAGCTCTCCTCCAATGAACAGTTCCTTGTGAATTTCCAACAATCTGTCCTCTAGCAACCTGAACCTGCAAATAACACAAACTTCCGAATACAATCTCTTCCTGAGATCTGAAGCAGACTTCCTAGTCTCCTCCACGTAGCTCAGCTCTCCTCCTTATGCACCGGGATCTTCTCCCACAAAGCTGCCACCGTTGTTGTTGAAGATCAAACTTGAAAGCTGGCTAGGGACACCACCTGCACCTGCTCTTCTCCTTGAAGATGATGGCCAAATCAATCCCTTATGAATTGATTCCGTTCATTGAAGTACCTCCTTGTTCTCTCGACTCTTGAACCATGCTCTGATACCATGTTAGAAAACCGACTTGATCATACAAGTAACCCAAGACAAGATTCCTATTGTTGTTAGACAATAATCATACACATGAGAGAGAACAACAATGATGAAGAGATGTACTCCAACTATGTCCCATTTCAAATGAGGTAGGGCGCAACCTACATATATACTTTCTCTAAACTATGTGTAAGGTAAAAAGCATAAAGCAAATAGCAAAAGACAAAAAGCTAATTGCTATAATTACTACCTATATTGGGTAAACACCCAAGATGAGTTTCTAAGTGATAAAAGCAAATCCTATTCTAGTAGTAGTGCGCCCACCTACATGTATGACTAAAAAACGAATTTACTATAAATAGTAATGACCCACTTACTATAAATAGTAATGGCCCCTATAATAGCACGCAGGCATGGCCAAACTATCACTAATTAATCCTAAATGATAACATTAGGGGTACTAAAGTAAACATTAACTCTAACACCTTATAGTCGCAATTAACTTACGAGTTGTTGGTCTACCGGTCCCTAGCGTGGACACGCTACTCGAGACCAGTTATGGGCATGACATTCTTCCCCCCTTATTCAAGTTCTGTCCTCAAAACTTAAAACTGGGAAAGTTCCTCCTTAAGCTTCCTTATTGTTACCAGGAATCATCATCATCTGTGTGATCTTCCATTGAACCAGATACTTGGCAACTATACGTTTTAGTTCTTGTATCCAAGACCCTTCCGGGTTTAGGTCAAGACACACCCGATAATTTATCCAACAGGTCGAATTGATCTCCAGATCCAAGATGCTCTCCTTCTCTTCTTGAGTCGGCTTACGTGAAATACGAGATTCACTTGCGATCCTTCCGGGAGTTCCAATTGGTAAGCTAAGGATCCGATCTTTTTCAAGATCTTACTCGGTCCTCTATATCTAGGGGACGATTAGTAATGTTGGCCAGTATGCATTACACTTGAATCCTTCGGGATTCTCAGATATACCCAATCTCCCACTTGGAAGTCTCTCGGTGATCTTTTTAGATTTGCATAATGTCGGTCCCTATCCTAGGGACTCTGGACATTCTCACGTGCAATTCGTAGCATTTCCTGCATATCATGTAGGAAATCCGCTACTTTCTGAAACTTTTACACACACACACACACACACACACACACACACACACACACACACACACACACACATAGGCTAATAGCCATCATGATTTACGATTCTCCATCAAACATCTTCGTTAATAGTTATTGAATCTTGATTCTTTAGACTTTCTTGTGTGAATTTCAGAATTTGTGATTTTTGACACTTTGTGGCTGCTAGCCTGTAGGAGTCAGGATGAGGGACCAAGGAGTTGGGACTTAGTACTTAAGTTCTATTTTAAAAATTTTAATGTTTCTTGAGACTTGCTCATACTTATTAAGTTATTTGTAGTTACTTAGTATTTCCTCTAGAGTCAAGGGTTTAGGGCTTTAACTTTTAGTAACTTCAAACTTGTAACTAGTAAGTTATAATTATGCTTGTAGCTTTAGCCCCCCCCCCCTTCTCTCTCTCTCTCTCTCTCTCTCTCTCTCTCTCTCTCTCTCTCTCTCTCTCTCTCCCGCCCTCTCTCTTTAAGCCCTCTCTTTCAAGTTTCAAGAGTGGACCATAAAATTAAGTTGATAAAACTTCAATGTTCAAACTTGAAACATAAATCACATGTAACAAGACTCATTGCTCAAGACTCGAATCAAAATTTAAATCATCATAAAATGTTAAAACGGATAATCAATGATGATATGCATCATGATCATAAATAATAAATGTCACAAATTATTGAGTCGTGGCATGTACATAAATCTCACGAATCATAAGAGTTAAGAGTCAAGACTCAACTATTAGGAGTTAGGAATTATAAGTTTCAACTTGCAAGTGAGAACGTAGTATCTACTATCTAGAAACTAGACTCTAGATACTAGTAAAAAGTCTACTATCTTCCCAAACTTGAGGGATGAAGTCCTCATTGGATAGAGTGACATATTCGAAGGCGGGATGTCCCTCATCCTCGTCCTCATTATCACTCTCCTCTATGCAATGGATGTGCTCCAGTGATAGGTCCTGCACGCAAGGATTGACAAACGTATTATCGCTCACAATTTAGAATGTTATCGCATGCTTATTAGTAATTATTAGTTAGAACTTTCAAGTTTGAAGTTTCAACTTAGAACATGTTACATAGTACATAATGTAACATAATACATATGCCTTTCAAGTTTCGACTTTGAGCAACTTAGAACATGTTACATAGTACATAATGTAACATAATACATATGCCTTTCAAGTTTCGACTTTGAGCAACTTAGAACATGTTACATAGTACATAATGTAACATAATACATATGCCTTTCAAGTTTCAACTTTGAGCGTTGAACGTTCAACAATAGACAGATAGATCATACTGCATAGATATGTCATACTAGATAGATTCTAGAATTATAGATCATAGATGCATCATGCATGCAGCATGATGCATCCTAGTAGGCTGCAAATGCATCATGATTCATGCTAGCAACCACAACCCACGATTACAATTTTGAATGCTCTGTGGTCCAAATTCTCATTTGCCCTCTGCATAGTCTACTCATGGAGGAATGCGTACATATCCCATCCTATGATCTTGGTGGCAAATCTAGAAGCTTTGCCACATTGATGTCATTTGGATCGACATATGCACGAAAGTCAACAATCATATGATATATATTATAATCTTAGAAATTAGTTCAAACTTCAAACATCAAAATTTAAAAGTTCAAATATATAGGTAATAGTTCAAACTTCTAACACATTCTATTGTGCAGTGTGTACACAATTTACCTAGATAGGCTCTAGGTTGTTCTGGAGTCTAGTCAAAATCTCAACTTGGCATGTATTTATAAGTTATGGACTCGGCCCATTAGATTCGCCACGTCCATTACATTTACTTTACTTTATGCATAAGCAGGCCTTGGGCCTTAGGCTATGTGGTTGGCTTTGGGCCTTATTTGGACATATTATTGGAGAGTGGGGGCCTTCTTGGAGGGCGCACTATTATCCCTCCCAGTTGGGCCCTTGCCACATGAAGCTTCCTTTTAGGGCTTCCTTTAGGCTGTAAGTAGGGAATCTGTGTCATTTGTTATTCAGCTATGATATTGATCTCTCTCCTCTTTAGTCTCTTTAAGCTCTCTTTCATGCTTTCTAGGGTTAAGTCTTGTTTATGTGATGCTTTCATAGCTTAGCTCTGGATCAGTTGTGGTTGCATTCTTAACTTGGTATCAGAGCACTTTCCTGATTGCTGAATTTCAGATCTGATTGCGTATTTGCTTTTGTTGTAAGAATTTTGACCATTTTGCCCGTGATTGCCGTCAGCCCCTCCCTACTACTAGTGTTGTTTTTTACCATGAGGGCACTACTCCAGATGATTCCGATATCTACATTCATATTTTTGATGAGCCTGACCTATCTCCTGAGCCTTCCATTGATTTACTTCCTGCTACTTGCCATGCTCAGCTTGCCTATGCTACTTGGACAGGGCGTCCTGGTTCTCGCTCCATTCGGTTACATGTACGCATTATTGGTCGTGAGTATATTGCTTTAGTTGATACCGGAAGCACTCATTTTTTTTTCAGTAGTTATGTCACCAATCGGATTCGTGCTTCACCTGTTCCTGCTCCATAGCCTCTCACAGTTGAGGTTGCCAGTTCACACTCTTTTCCTAGTTCTCAGATGTTTCAGGGTTTACCATACCGCATTGGAGATTTTTCTGGACAGGTAGATCTTTATATCATTCCTATGGAGCGTTATGATCTTATCCTTGGTGTTGATTGGTTTGCATCTCTTGGGGCCGTTACATTGGACTTGACTCAACAGACACTGACATTTATACAGGGTGCAGTTACACACTCACTTATTGGCATTGATTCTCAGGGAGACTTCCAGTTGATCACTGGGAAGCAGTTTATTCGCAGCCTGCCGAAGGCTCATTGTGCAGCCTTATTATGTGTTCAGCGGGCAGTACCAGTTCCTCCAGTTTCTATTCCAGCAGCTATTCCTCAGGTGATCTCTGACTTATTACATCAGTATGCTTTTGTCTTTTCAGAACCTACGACGCTACCATCGTTACGTGACGTGAACCACCATATTGACTTGCATCCTGGTTCTGCTCCTCCTTCCCGTCCCCCTTATCGTATGTCTCGATCTAAGTGTAATGAGCTTGAGCTCCACATAACTGCCTTGTTAGATCAGGGTCTCATTGTTCCTAGTCACAGCCCTTTTGGTGCCCCTGTTCTCCTTGTTAGTAAGAAAGACGGTACCGAACGTCTTTGTATTGATTGTCGTGCTTTAAATAAGTTGACTATCCGGAATCAAGACCCTATTCCGACTGATGTTCATCATGTTCGTATGTTCTTGGGTTAGCCACTCACCTTCGTCGTCTCGTTCCTCATTTTGCCACTATTGTAGTTCCTCTTCATGCACTTTTGAAGAAATCTCGTACTTTTCTTTGGACTTCTGATTGTCAGTCAACATTTGATACTCTTCGTCGTGCTGTTGTTGATGCTGCCATTATGTGTTTACCCTAGTTTGATCAGAAGTTTAGTGTTGAGATTGATGCTAGTAATGTTGGTTTGGGTGCTTTGCTTCGCCAGTCACAGTGCATTATTGCTTATGAGTCGCGTTGTCTTTGCTTTTATGAGCAACGCTATTCTGTGCATGAGAAAGAGCTTCTTGCTATTATCTATGCTCTTAAGTGGCGCCATTATCTTTATTGAGTTTCGTTTGACATGGTTACTGATCACCAGTCTTTACGTTATCTCTTTTCTCAGCGTGATCTTAGTGATCGTCAGTTTCGTTGGTTGCAGTTTTCACGTGATGTTTATAGTTCTGCCCCACCTGTTTCGTTCCATCCTCATCAAGTTTACTCCATTGTTGACCACCATCTTTATCGTTATGGTTCTCTTTGTATTCCTAGTTCCTTGGGTATCCGTTCCCAATTGTTGTCGGATGCTCATTCACAACAGAGCAGTGTGCACGTTTGTTCCTATCAAAGATTTTTCGCCTGCATGGGTTTCCTCGTACTATCCTTTCTGATCGGGATAGTAAGTTTACATCCATATTCTGGACAGAGCTTATGCGTATCTTGGCTGTACAACTTTTTATGGGTTCTGCTTATCACTCTACTTCTGATGGGCATTCTGAGGTCCTTAACAGGATCCTTGAGGATTATTTACGCCATTTTGTTACTCCTTCTGGGAAGGATTGGGATCAGCATGTATGTTTAGCAGAGTATTGTGTCTTTTCGTCAGGTGTTTGTGAAACTTTCGTGTTTCGTGTCTCTTGACTTTCGTGTTCGAGAACATCTTTGTCAGGCAGAGGGCTGAAATCTAGCAAGGCTTTGTAAATAGAAACATTTTGTTTCTTCAGCTCCCTCTCAAAGCATGATAACTTTACGATTCCGAGATTGCTCCTCTGTCTCTCAAAGAGTTTCTGAGGATACACCTGTGACACTTGCATCCTTTCTATCAGGTGCCCGTGAGCTTATTACCTGCTGCTATATTGCAGGTTTGTTTATATCATAGTCGATGCCGCCGACAGATTCAGTTTTTGGTTCAGTGGGATGGTCAACCTGTTGAGGAGGCCACATGGGAGCCTATTGATGTCTTTTATCATACACCATCACTTGCGGATTAGGCTCGTGCTCTTGCTGCACTTGTTGATTCCTCTACATTAGATGCTAGATGTTGATCCACCAGGGCTTGCTACTATATGATCCACTTTCTTTTTGGTAGTTGGGTCTTATTTTTGTGTCGGGGAGAGTTATGGACTCGGCTCATTACATTCGCCACGTCCATTTACATTTACTTTACTTTATGCATAAGTAGGCCTTGGGCCCTTTTTTATTCATTATTGACACTTAGGCTATATGGTTGGCTTTGGGCCTTATTTGGACATTTGGATATATTAATGGAGAGTGGGGGCCTTCTTGGAGGGCACACTATTATCCCTCCCAGTTGGGCCCTTGCCGCTGGAAGCTTCCTTTTAGGGCTTCCTTTAGGCTATAGGTAGGGAATTTGTGTCATTTGTTATTTAGCTATGATATTGATCTCTCTCCTCTTTAGTCTCTTTAAGCTCTCTTTCCTGCTTTCTAGGGTTAAGTCTTGCTTATGTGACGCTTTCATAGCTTAGCTCTAGATCAGTTGTGGTTGCATTCTTAACTGTACACCAACCTCTCTAGCTGCACAGAGGAGAGTTGATTCCTCTTCTTTGTGTGAATCAAAGAATGAATGCTCCAGTTCCTTTCGCAAGTGACTCTAGTGCAGTCTTGTGAGAGGATCTTACTGGCAAGGCGGCGCAATCTTGGAACATCAACCCCAAACTTCATCCACAATGACATAGGCCGCAGCTGGCCTGGTCAACGTTGAAAGTTCAAAGAGCGTGATGAAACCACTCCCGCTCCCATCTACTTCACGAAAGGTGCTGGATCTCCTCAAGTCTGCAGCGATCATCTGCTGCTGCTGTGCTGCAGCAGCAGCAATGATGGGGCTAGCAGGCCCCGCTGGCCAGCCCCCTATCATTATTTTGGAGGCATGGAGTGATGGAGGAGGATGGGGGTTGTGTGTGTGTGTGTGTGTGTGAGAGAGAGAGAGAGAGAGAGAGAGAGAGAGAGAATATATCTATTGATGGCTGCTGAGACGTGTTTTCATAGGTCTTCTTGGCTCTGTAGAACTTGAACGAATCCACTATTTGTCTACTTTACACGTTTTGCAGGGCTAGATATGGGGTGCAGTTGGAGAAGAATGCATTTGACATGAGGACGGCTGACTTTTTGTGGATGTTGATCTTATCCATTCTGACTATGCTGGTAACATCTAAAACTCTCTTACTCTAATCTGGGAATTTCTCAAATTTAGGAATGCTAGAGCTTTTTGCCATTTGTAGTAAGCTTTACTAGGCCAATTTGGACACTGGGAAATCTGTTCGCTTATCAAATGCAACGTGCCTCACTGCTGTGTATTCTTCATGCAGGGTTTAGCATTCCTAATACCGGTTTTTCAGTTTGCTTTTATGGGACCAACTTTGGTTTTCATGCTCCTCTATTTGTGGTCTCGAGAATTTTCTAACTCGAAGGTCAACATTTCAGGCCTTGTGACATTACAGGTAATTTATTGAGAAAATGTTCACAAAGTAGGTCTGACCATTGTGGGTTGCAGAGTAAATATTGTATGTACTCTTTTTACATCCTCCTTACCTTTTCAGCCTCAAGTACCGTGCAAAGTACCTGATGCATTCTTGTTCAGTTTTATTTGAGTCATCTCTGCCTATTACTTCCTCATTAGTTTTTGTACACCTTGTATTATATTTATGGTTTGTAGTCCTGTGTAATGGACCATATGCAGTAGATTGTATACAAAACTTTATTTAATTAATTGTTTGTTACCTTTGATGCTTGATTGTACTTCTTAATACTTTCCTTATCACCTTTTCCCTGAAGTTTTTTGCTGTACATAACGCAGGCTTTTTACCTTCCTTGGGCAATGCTGTTGTTGAATACAATGTTTGGCTCTCCACCATTACCAGATTTGATGGGTATTGCTGTTGGTCATCTTTATTATTTTGTTGCTGTTCTGCATCCCGGAAGCAGAACTAGTAGTTTGTTTAAACCTCCTTTGTGGGTGTATCCTTGCACACTGAGGTTAATATTGCCTATTACAAGTTTCTATTGATATTCAGCAGACTGTCGGGGTGTGGTGGATTTTTGCCTTGTCTGTATACATTTGAACACTTACAATTTTTTTCACAAATCACTTTTCTTCCCTTTTTGAAACTGCAGAGTGGTGATTTTTGTGCTTGTATATTCAGTTGTATATTTCCTTAACTTTTGTAATTTCAGCCACAAGTTGGTTGCTAAGTGGAACAAAGCAGGGCCTCAACGCCATTCGCCTGTGCAGCCTGCGCAGCAAAGTGGAAGAGCCTTTTCTGGTCGCAGTTATCGTCTTAATCAAGACTAACATTGTAAACTTCTTATAGGGGGCACCGAATCTTCAGGAAGTTAATTTCATTCGGTTTAGGCATGAAACAGTTTTAACTACAGCGGAATTCCTTTCATCAACTAAAGTTGTGAAAGATCCATGCTCAACAAGTCAATGGATCTGAGCATTTTTTTGAGAAGATATTTGATCACTGAGGAGCTCAGACGTTTCAGTGTTTGCCGGTTACAACCATGGAGGGTCGTTGTACGGTTATTGAGCTAACTGAACTGCAGCCAAATAGTGGTTCTACCCACAGGCAGTTGATAATTGTCGCTGGTTAATTTGTCTTTTACACCTTCAACACGTGTGTTCTACATCATGGTGTAACTTTTTTTTAAAGTTTATTATTTTGTATCTGGAGCCTTGTGGCATAAGGTAACATTTGTTATCCCCTTAGCTTTGACGATTTCATAGCTAACTAACTGCTGTTCTATTTGTGAACTTTTTTGTGTGCATATGAATAAGTACAAGGTTTTCCAGGTTTGGCTAAGCTACCTAGCATGCATGTGAGGTAACTAACCAGTTCCGGACACAATCATTCATTCAAAAAGAATCGATTGATTTGGACATTTGTTGCTGCTATTGATTCAATGAGGAACTGCTAGGGATCATGATTCTTAATTGTGCCAGCCTATAGTTGAACTAAACTTGAAACAGTTGTGTTTCAAAGTTTCTCTACCTTATCGGAATAGGTGATCCATAGGCCAGGAACCATGCATGTGCTCACGTTAGTTCCTAGATTTAGCCCTAGTAGCATTTAAACTTGCTTGAATGCTAATTCAAACTCGCTCGAAACCGCGATATTTCAAATATGGGCTTATTCATTTGATGTGTCCACAGGCTTAAGTGGGCCTAAAATAAAATGAAATAAAATAAATGAATTCCTCATCTGAATGTTGCTTATCCAGTATTTTGATGCATGCTTCTATTTTGAGTGTTTGTTGGTGGCTGTTCAACATTGCTAGGAGATTGTACATGAAAGTTGTTGCTGATAGCACTTTCGTGAGATACTTAGAATCTTAGAAACCTGTTCCGACCATTTACAGTTGGAACGTACTGTACGTTCCGGAACGTACTGGGGCAGAACATTTTTTTCCAATGCTAATTCCATTTGCGAGCTTGGATTCATTGAACTCCGTAAAAATATCTGTTTAATGGAGTGCCTAACTGAAACAAAGAGCGAGAATGACATGACAATTGCAAAAAATCCTACCATATATGAAAGCCTGTGTATAAGAACTACACATAAATAGGGGCCTGTAACAGGTCAAACAGTTCTGATATGCATGATTAAATCTGAAGAAAGTGCCATCTTTCCCAAGAGATACTCCAACCATTCTGGCATAACCCCATTTTAATGAGAAACAAATATTTGCCACATCATTGGTGACAAAAGATGCTGCAAACTGTAGGTATTATAAACAGAATAGCTACAAAATGCAGGTGCTACAAAATTTCAGGTCAATAAGGACCTGGTAGACACATGATCATCAGCATCATTTGAGCAACATTGTTTTGCTCCTGTCAGCTTCTCAGAGAGATTCTAGAGTTTTTTTTCCCAAACAAGCTTAGAAGTTAGAATGTCTGCTATAATTTTCTAGCCGAAAAGCTATGTCTGGTAACTACACTTTTACATTTCTGCCCGACCTTCCAACCCTACAAAAATAGAACTTTCGAGGCACCTGGGGAAACCTTAAAATCTAGCACTGAATAAAAAAAGAGGACGGTTTTTTCGAAGCTAGAATGTAAGATATACTTTGCAGTATAAATACACCCCGTCAGAAGAACTAGCACAACTTTTTTAAAAAGCTCGTTTTTGGTGTATAAAAAAGTTAAGGAACATTTGAAGAAAAAGGGAAGATGTTGATAGATCAGAATTTACTACAAGAGTCTGAAGCACATGAACCGCAGGGACAAAGTCTTTTCCTACTATGAGGCATGAGCTACCTTTTGCTATATTATGTAGGAAATCATTTAACTGCTTAGAAGAAGATAAAGAGTCCCACTTTATGATCAACTAATAACTCTCAACGTGACCAATTTATGCATTCAGAGGCAATATCTATATACAGGCATAATTTATATAAGTTCTTGCTTGGGCATCATTGGATTTGTTTTTTTCTTTGTTCAAGAATTACGAATTTATTTATTTATTTTTTCTGGCTTCGTTTGAAACGGAATGCGTTTTGTTCCGGATTGGTCAACTGTGCTTGGAATTGAGCAAAACACAAAGTTATGTAGATTAGTTACTGCTATCATTAATTGTTATGTATATAGCCTCTTGCATTAGGGGAGTCGCAAACACTCATGATTGCATGATAGCCCATTTTGGGAGAGAAACAAATTTTAAGATAATTTATTAATGGATCCAGTTTTTACGTGTCATTGGTTATATGTAAGAGCTTTTACACAAATCAAATATATCCATGGCTCTTTGACAAGGTTTGGCATTTTTAGGAAGAGATGATTTTCTCCTTTCATGAGTTTGAAAAGGAATTTATCTAGATGCACACAAGTCTTCATTATGAAGTGCTCTGCCAGATGATGGTGGGAATACAAGTGTTGGTTTTCTATGGAAATTAGAATGTAAATAGTCATAGTATTGGGATGGGTTTTAGTTTCAAAATCTAGTTTACGAAGATGCCAAATTTTTCTCTTGCAGACCCTTCACTTTTATTACTATACGCAATGCAGTGACTAGCTCTTCTTTATGCTCTACTTTGCATACTAATGTTTAAGTAGTTTTATTTTGTGACAAGATGTAGTTGAGTACTTGTGTGCCTCATACAGTAGTGCTAGATCCATTCTCCAATTTAGATAGAGAAAAATTCTCCTTTCTAGATCTCTGTTAAATCTTTAGGAATAACTAAATTTGTGTCCCATCCATTCTCGCAAGTAAATAATTTGTAAGATTTTTCATTGTTGGTTTGTTTGATAAGATCAATGTTCCTAAATGCAGGTGTTGAGCTTGTTTGGTTGCAAATAAATTGTTATTTCCTAAGCCACAAATATCTAGAAAGCTAACAAACTTTTTTTTTTTTGGAAAAAACACACATGATTTGGCTTGCCATGAGAAATGTAGCCATCGGGTTGCTCCATAAAAATCTCTTCCTCAAGATCTCCATTCAAGAATGCATTAGTGATATCCAATTGCCATAGATCCCATCCATAAAGTGTTGCAAAAGAAATAATGACCCGAATGCTTACCATATTTGCCACGGGTGCAAAGGTCTCATCATAGTCAATCCCATACTCTTGAGCATATCCTTTTGTCATAAACCTTGCTTTGTACTTATTTATTGATCCATCTTGGTTTGTCTTCACTTTGAAGATTCACTTGCATCCAATTGCCTTCTTGTCCTTAGGAAGTTCCACCAATCTCCATGTATTGTTTTTCATAAGAGCTTGATACTCAATATCCATTGCTTGGATCCACTCCTCTTTTGTCTTGCTTCATCTACACATGTAAGTTCATCAAAAGAGGTTAGGAAAGCATAGTTTGTACCACCAGCAACTTGCTTACCCTTTTCATCATAAGTGAGCCTCAAAGGTTGCGTTGATGTCCTCCTTGGCTTTTGACTTGAAGAAGGCTCTTCACCATCAACATCCAAAGTATCATCAACATTGTCATCTACATAAAAATCTTAGATCCAATAACCACATCACGACTTGAAAAAAACTTTGGAATATTTCCCTCATAAAAAATGACATATCTTCAAATGACCACTTTCTTAGTTGAAGGAATATAGACTTTGTAAGCTTTGCTCACCTCACTATATAACCAACAAATATACCTTTCTTTGAAGATGGATCCTCATTCCTATCATCAAGAGTAATGTTGATATAGCAAAATGCATCCAAAAGTTTCAAAAAACTTGACACTCGTCCTTTTACCAAACAAGAACTCAAAAGGTGTTTTTCCATCCAATACAACACTCGGCCATCTATTGCATAGAAAATTGGGACACCACAAAGCTTGATCCCAAAAGGATTTAGGTAGATTTGCACCTAACCTCATTTCTTTGGCTCCTTCACACAAGGTTCTATTCTTTCTCTCAACCACTCCATTTTGTTGTGGTGTCCTTGGACTTGTGTACTCCCTCTTGATCCCATTTGCATCACAAAATGCTTTGAACTTGGTAGAAATGTACTCACCACCATTGTCACTTCTCAAGAACTTGATCGTGGTAGAAAATTGGACCTCTCTTGCCATCTTGAACTTGACAAAGACATAAAACACCTCATCTTTGTTCTTTAGTAGATACACCCAACAAAATCTACTAAAATTATCAATAAATGTCACATACATCTTAGCACCACCATTGCTAATTGTAGACACTCCATGAATATCCGAATGCACAAGTTGAAAAGGCCTACTTGATCTTGATGTAGATGTCTTCTAAGGTAACCTATGTGACTTTGATAAAGCACATTGCTCACAAACATTATTTGAGCTTGTTAGAGATTTGGGAAGACCAAAAACAACTTGCCTCTTTGCCATCATCTCCAATGACTTGTAGTTGAGATGCCCCAATATCTTGTGCCATACCTCTTGCATTGACAATTGCTCCTTTTCCATACATCCAACTTGGTTAGCGACAACACAAGAATCAAGTTTGAACAACTTACCTTGCCTCTTCCCATTTGCAATCAATTCACTTTCCTTCTTATCAAGCAAGCATCACCATCAAACTCCACCTTGAATCATTTGTCAAGCATTTGACTTACACTCAAAAGGTTATTAGTGATAAATGGAATGAACAAAACATCTTTCAAATTCACATTCCTATTGGTAGAGAGAGAGAGATAGAAATCGTGCCAATCCCCTTGATTGCACACTCACCATCATTGGCCGTGTAGATCACCTTATTGTCACCTTCAAATGCCATCAATGATGAATAATACTTATAAAATGTCATATGTGATGTAGCTCCACTATGAATCCACCAAGGATCAATATCTCTATGATTAGCCAACAATCATGATGACATAACAAAAGCATCATTTGAAAGTTGTTCATCAATACCATCTTCATCAAGAGTTAGATTGGTTTGCTTCTCACCTTGATATCTTTTCTTCTTGAAGCAATCACTAGCAAAATGTCCTTTGAATCCACAATAGAAACATTTTAGCTTAGATATATTTTTCTTCTTGCCAACAAAAGTAGAAGGCTCACCTTGATCTTGCCCTTTTGACCAATTGCTTTTGCCCTTGCACTTGAACTTGCCTTTAGAGAACATAGCTTCCTCCTCTCCAACTTGAGATGTAGAAGATGATCCTCCTCTTGCTTGGAGTCTAAAATCTTCAGCCACCAAGACCTCTTGCAAGTCCTCCATACTTGGCAATGTCTTTTAAATAGCAAAAATTTGCACAAAGTTAGCATGATCATCCAATAAGCCATTAAAAACAACTTGAAGAAGCTCCACATCATTAATGCTTTCGCCAATACATGCCAATTCATCATTCAAAACTTTAACATTCAAAACAAAAGCATGAGCACTTTCATCCTTCTTTTGAAGACTTTTAAAATTTTGCCTCCTTAGGGTTAGAACCCTAGATGTAGACTTGGACTCATAAACCTTCTTCAAGGTTTCCCAAGCTTCACTAGATGTTGTGCACTTACCAACTTCCTTGAGAAGTTCATTTGTCACATTCATTTTGATCACATGAAGAGCTTTCTTTGCCCTCCTATCATATTTCAATTGTTCTTGAGGTGCCAAAGGTCTCTCCTCCACACCTACAACAATATCCATCAACTCATTCATCTCTAGCAAAGACTCCATCCTTTTTCCAAGTTGAATAGTTGCTTGAGATAAGCCTATCATTGCTTTCCAACATGAAGCCACTTGAGGTTTCCATGTTGCAATGATCGATCTTCTTCATCTTTGGAAACAATGTAGCCTCTCCTAGCAGATCCTAGCACATAGATTGATGATTAATTGATCCCAATAGATCTAAACACAATATGATGAAATTTCGCTAGCTCCTAAGATTGAATCACACTCTTGAAAAGTTCAGCAACTTCAAATCAAGAGTTCCTATCAAATTTAGAGTTTTCTCAAAATTGCAAATTATTGAATCAAGCAAAAGCTACATGCAAAAGCTAGAATCTAGATACATCAACTAATAGAATATAACATCCACAACCATGAGCAATTTTTGTCTCCACTTTCTAGTAAATGGTTTAAAAAATCGGCCTACTACAAGTGATTAAACCTAAAATGATGCTAGGATTACAAAGATCCAATTTCTATATCATAAAATGCAAGAGTTGAGCTAGAAACCAATCCAAATTCACATAGAATTAATGGCACCCTCAAGTCCACCTCTAGATTTGGAAATCCACCAACTTTGGCTTGCAACCTGCTCTGATACCATTTGAGAAAATCAAATCCAAAACATACTTAATGGAACAAGATCTTGACCAAATTTGGTTGCACATGTAGATCTGATCATAAATACTAAGATATGATATGGTATTGTCTCCTTCCGTACAAAAGCAACAACGTACATATAATGATCAAGTGAAGATCTTCAAGAATCCTGTCACATGCAAACCAAAAGGACACATGTGGAGCATAAACCACCCAACCAACATGAAGAGGCTAATCGATATCCCAACCAGTTCACCCCCAAGCCACAATGAATGAATACAAGAGAGGAGAGGAAACTTGGCTCAAGAATCTGAAATTCCAATAGGGAGATGGGCGACTTTCCATGGTATGTATTCTCTCCAAGAGGAAAGAATATTCTCCTTAGGATTCCCATGAAACCTATATTAAGCTATTGATCTCCTATTCTTGCATTATAACAATCATACACCATGCAAGTGCTCCTATGTCCAATTACAGGTCTGGGCCCTCATATGATTATTAATTACTTGTAATGACCATGTCCAGAATGACATAGCATAACTAATAATCACATACAACTAGAGTGACTGGCTATCCACGTCAGAAATTATTCTGATTCCCTTATACAAGACATAGACATAACATTCTTCTCCTCTTGAACCACTTCTATCTCTAGAAGTGAAACTAGAGAAGTTCTTGAGAATCCGATTCACACCTCCCTCTCAGTGAAAGATATAGATCAATGGAAATCTGGGTGAATGAAAGTTCATTTAATTCACCAATCCGACTAAGCGCATCCGCAACTTGGTTAGAGTTGCCCTTGACATATCGGATCTCATGATCAAACTCTTGCATAAGCTCAGCTGTTGGAATTAATTCTAGTTTATGCGGTGGCTAGATCTACCCACGGATGTAGTATAGTGGTGGAGAGGATCGTCCACTTTTTAAGATCTACAAAGCTTTCAATTGAAAATAATAACATAAACAAGGGAGAGCACCAAGGCTTCCCAACTGGTGCTCAAAATAAAATGGTGTGGCTCAGGTGGTACCCAACTAGCCACTACTTGGAAAGTAAATAAATTTGCTAAGGCTTACCCAACTAGCAAGGATAAACACTAAACTAGGATTGCTAAGGCTTCCCAACTAGCAAACCGTAAAACTAATACTAACTCCCAAAGGAAAATGGAAATATAAATTGCGGCTAAACTAAGCATAAAGCAAATAAGACATGCCACAATAAAAAAAACCAATGAAAGGAGGCAAGAGGAGGGCCGAGCACCTTCCCTCAAGCTATGCACCTTCCAATGGGAACACAATGAAATCACAAGATGATATCAAGAGCAATTTATCATAATCACAAAGTGTTACTTACAAGGGAAATGCCTCTCTTCTTATAACAAGAAGAGCCTTCCATAAGCATCCACTAGCTTATGAGATTAGTTTCTGAACTAGCCATTCTAAGGCTTCTAAACTTCTAACTTAGAACTTTAGAACTTTAGGATTTCTAACTCTAGACTTAAGATAGCTTAAGATAACTTAGAATCTTTCTAAGCTTAAGTTTTCTTAACTCTAAGTTTAAATTATTTTATTTATTTAAGCTTCTATCCATGGACTTACAAAACACATGCCATAGTAGAAGTTTATTAACTTTTACTCATACGTGGACTTACAATACACATGCCACGGAGTTTTATTTTCTTTTTATATTTTTCACTCTTTTGCTAACATTATCCCCCTCCTTATTGGTGGATCTTTTGAGCTTTCTGGAGGCGAGATTGTTTTTGTCGGGATTGGTAAATTTTGTTGTTGATGCCTTCCATCATTTGTCAGCGCAATTTATTAAGAAACGACATTGCTTGTAATAGTGGAGCATGCCCTGGAGAAAGTTATGAGTTTTTCACAGCTCCACCATATCAACATGAAGCACAGAAGTGAGGGCTGCTCGGTAATAAAGCCGCACTATGTTGATGTGATCGTCTTGAGTCTTCAAAGGCTTATTGATATCGATGGCAATGGATGGTAGCCCTTGATCCCAATAACCTTTCAGTTCCGCCAAAAATGCCACTAGGCCGCAATTATCCACAAAGTAACGCACTTCGCGATCAGGGCTGCCATGGTGCTTTTGGTAGAATACATGACAATTTGTGACCATGTCATCAGCTTGGTTGTCGATATCCACACCTGTGAGCATGGGCCAAAAAAATTGATTCTTTACCTTGGTGGTAGGAAACGGTTCTCGCTGCGCTATTGAATAATAATATGGATTGGTGCGCATATAGGCAGGTGCTTCGAGATATTGTGCCATGGAGGTTTTGCTCTGTAAAAATAGCTGATGGCGCCATGCTGGTTGTGGATCTAGGAGTTTGACTACTTCCTTATGAGTTTTGTAATGGTCCAAGTTTGACAGAACGTAGCCGCCTTGCTCCTTGGTAGTTCGATATTCCTGAGATGTAAGCAAATCCCTAGGCGCATTAGGCGTGATCATGTGTCTTATTGTGGGTGCGTTATCTGCCAAGGCATGTTCCTTTGTGGATCAAGTTGAGGGGAGAAAGGTGGTGATGGGTTAGATTCGGCAATGCATTGAGATTTTGGAGAAAAGTGGCATTGAATGAAGGGAATGTTAGTTGTGTCAATGGGGTTAGAAGCGGAAGAGTGGAAGAGATGGTGTTGAGAAGAAGTACCACCAATGTCCTATGATTTATTTGGTGGATGAGCTGCTGATACTTGTCGTGGTCCTTGGAATGCCGATCCTTGATTTATTGATGGAGGCCCTTGGAAACCTGCCCCATCTCCGCCATCAGATCCATCGTAATGATGCCCGGAGTTGTGAAATTGGGCGTGTTCAGCATGGATGGAAGAAGTGTCAATTGTGTGGATGCCTTTAGCTTTTCTTCCAGGGTGGCAATTTGTTGGTTTAAAGCCTCGATGGAGGTATCATAGGATTGCTTCATTTTGGAATGTTGCTCCGTCGTGGCCTTTTGTGCCAACTTTTGATATGCCTCCACTGGAATTTGAGTTCCCTCCTAGAATAGCTGGTGGTGCGAAGTCGGTGAAGTTGACTTGCACCAGCTGTTCCTTCATAGCGGAATGTGCTGCGGTTGCGGCTGCCAAGACATCATCCCTCTCCTTAGTAAGGTTTGTCATGAGAGTGTGGAGAAGGGAGATTTGTTGATCTCGAAGCAAGAGTTGGTGCCGGAGGTTGCTGAGCATTTGTTGCTGTTGTTGGATGTGTGCGTTCAAATCTTGGACTTGTTGTTGTTGTTGATTGAAATCTGCCTCCAAGCTTGCCTTCTCTTTCTGTAGATCTGCAAGGGCTCCATCATTGAATTTCAAGTAGAGTGGAGGTATGTACAGGAGATGGCTTGTTTGGAATGATAGAATCAAAATCCATGTTAAGCAAAATGGAAGGTGTGGTTATGGTAGTAGGTGGTGGAGGTAATGGTGGAATGGTGAAGGTGCTAGTAATGTTAGGCGGAAGTGATACCTGAACAACTGAACTTTATGTGATTGGCAGGACCATTCCTAATGAACCTGAGCCAGAGGTGCCTGCATCTAAAGAGCTATCGATTGTTGCTACTGCTTGTGTTCTTTGTTGGGCCTGTTGAAGTAGGGCCTCTTGTTGCGCTAACACTTCCTTTGGGACCTGAGATGATTTCAGGCTCCCGTTTTATTCAGCATAATCTGCCCCTATATCACTGGATAAGATATCAAGGGAGATGTCTTCATCTGTGCTTACTGCCTTATCTTTTTGCTTCTTTGTTGATGGTGCAGGGGAGGCAATTTCCACTGATATTTGAGGACTTGCCCGCTTTTTGGTGGCAAGATATTGCTCTTCAAGTTATTTAAGAATTACAGTCATTCTGCGCCCTAAGTGTGCTGGACCATCATTTGTAAGAGATAACCACACTTGGTGGTAGCTTTTCGCGCTTTGAGGGCCAAGCATAGCTTATCAGAAATATTTTTTGCCCACTTATCAGTGTAGGTGGGGTCGTTCAGTGTCATGGTGAGGGAGAAAAGATCGCTTGGTGGAATGCGATCCATGCGTACTATGTGCACTTCGACAAGGATAAGTGTATAATCTTAAGAGAAAATGAAGTTATTGCTAGAGGATCTAGAATTGGTAAGTTGTACAAACTAGATTCTAGGGAGAGTGCTAACATCTCAGATATTGCTTGTGAGACCAAGGTTCTATAGGAGGATCTGTGGCACAAGATATTGGGTCATCCCAATTTCAAAGCCATGCAATCTATGGTCAAAGAAGAAAAAGTTGTTGGTCTACCAAAGACACTGTCAAAGGAGCTTCTACCTTGTGAAGCTTGTGTGCTGGCAAAGTCACACAGAAGACCTTTTCCTAGATCAAGTATCAAGACAACAACCATTTGAACTTGTACACTCAGATGTTCATTTCTCATCAACTAAGGGCAAAGGAGGAGCTAACTGTTTTGTCTCTTTTGTAGATGATTATACAAGACATTCTTGGATCTATATGCTGTCTTCAAAAGCCATGGTTTATGATGTTTTTCTTACTTTTAAAGCTAATGTAGAGAAGCAGCTTCCTTTCATGTTAAAAGCTTTAAGAAGTGATAGTGGAGGGGATACACTTCCAATAAGTTTAAAGACTTTTGTGAGAGAGGGTATTCAAAGAGAGTTCTCTTGTTCATATACTCCTCAACAAAATGGAGTTGTTGAGAGAAAAAATAGAACTTTGTGTGAATGTGCAAAAGCCATTAGGCTGGAAGCTTCTCTGCCTAAAGAATTTTGGGGAGAGGCAGTTGCATTGCAAACTATCTTTGTAATAGGCTTCCAAATCTTGCAATAGGAGGAAAGACACCATTTGAGATGTTGTACAAGAAAAAGCCTAAGGTAGATCATCTTAGGATTTTTGGCTGTGTATGCTTTGTGCATGTGCCTCTAGAAACTAGGAAGAAGGAAGATCCTAGTGCAGTAAAAGGAATTTTTGTAGGATATGCATCCACTAAAAAAGCATTTAAAATTTATTTGCCCTCTATTGACAAAAATGTTGTTAGTAGAGATGTGATCTTCCATGAAGATCAAAAATTTAACTTGGATGACGCACAGATCAAAGAGACTCATGCAAGATCAATCATCAATCTTGATGTTGTTCAAGAAGAGGTGAGGTTGAGGCTTGAGGAGGAGTAGATTCAAGCTACCACACCAAGAAGATCTACACGAGCAAGATCTGAGCCAAGGAGGCTCACATATGATGAAGAAAGAAGGCAAGTGGAAGGTGAAACTTCTTATCATACACTTTTTATATCAGATGAAGAGCCTAAGGATGTCCAAGAAGCTTTTCAATCCAAGGAGTGGGTTGAAGCAATGACCCAAGAATTTGAAGCCTTGATGTCAAATAACACATGGGAGTTTGTGGAGCCACCAAACAACATGCATGTGATCGGATGTAAGTGGGTATTCAGAATCAAGTATAATCATGATGGATCTATCAATAAGTATAAAGCAAGACTTTGTGCCAAAGGCTACTCACAGATCAAAGGTCTTGATTATGAAGATACCTTTGCACCAGTTGCAAAGATGGTAACAATTCAAATACTCATCTCTCTTGCATGTTTTCACAAATGGAGTATGTTCCAGTTTGATGTTTCTAATGCATTTCTCAATGGTTACCTTGAGGAGGAGATTTATATGGAGCAGCCTCCAGGTTTTGTGAAGGAAGGTGATGAATCAAAAGTTTATCTTTTGTTCAAAAGTCTGTATGGACTGAAATAGGCACCAAGGTCTTGGTATGCAAGGCTCAATTCCTATCTCATATCACTCGGATTTGAGTCTAAGTGAATATGACCCTTCTCTGTATTATAAGTTTGTAGATAACTTTGTAATTATTCTTCTCATCTATGTAGATGATATCATTCTTTGTGGAAACAATGAGAAGTTAGTTGAAGAAACTAAGCATGCACTTGGTACTGAGTTTAAGATGCAGGACTTAGGAGTTCTTTACTATATTCTAGGCCTTGAAATAGATTTTTGGAAAGGTCATGCATTCATAAGCCAAAGTAGATATGCACTTTCCATGCTCAGGAAATTCCATATGGAGAAATGTAAAGGCATAGATACACCTATGGAGCACACTGTAAAAGTTCCTATTAAAGATGATGAAAAATCCTTTGAGGACATCACTCTTTATAGGAGTCTTATTGGCTCACTTATTTGATTAACAGTGACTAGGCCTGATCTAAGCTTTTGTGTTCATAAGCTAAGTCAACACATGCAGGACCCAAAGTTATATCATTGGAAGTTGGCTAAAAGACTCTTGAGGTATATATCTTCTACCTTGGATTATGGACTATACTATGAAGGAGAAGATCTGACTTTGATTGCTTTTTCAGATTCAGATTTTGTAGGAGACAGGTTGGATAGGAAATCCACAAGTGCTTACACTATATTTTTTGGAGGAAATTTTCTTGGCTATCAAAGAAGCAGACAACTATTTCCTTATTATCTTGTGAAGCTGAATACAAATCTCTTACAACCACAACAAAGGAGGTTTTATGGATCAAAAGGCTACTTTTGGAGCTAAAGTGTTCTGCAGATGAAGATTTACCAATTATCAAGAATAATAACATTTTTGCCCAGGCTCTTGCAAATAATCCAGTCTTTCATGCAAGGAGCAAGCATATTGAAGTGGCTCATCATTTTGTAAGAGAAAAAGTCATTGGGAGAGAGATCTCATTGGAGCATGTTTCATCTTCAGATCGTGTTACAGATCTTCTCACCAAACCTCTATTCAAGAATGTCTTTATGAAGATGAAGTCTAACCTTGGCCTAATTTTGAAGTCTATGTTGATAGGAACATAAGGAGTGTGAAGATTATTAAAATATTATCTTCCTATCTCGAGTTTGGGGTCATGTCCACGATGATTTCCACTTAAATTCATGTTGTACATAAAAGGATTGTGAATTGAGCACATATCCTTCTAGTGTAGCTCAGATTTGAGTTAGATAGGTTCAATTATGATGACATGCAGATGTTTAGATAGCATGCAAAGTTTTACTATATGCATGCAAGCCACATGCAATCAGTGCATGCAACATGCAAAGTAGTTTCAGTGATCTACACATGTCTAGGCAGTTTTATGAGTTGACATGTAGTACATGCAACATACATGCATGCAGTTACACATGTGGATCTATGGTAGGTGAATTAGTTCAGTTAAGTGGACTTTCCATGCAACTCCACTGTAGGAGTTCGAGTCTCTCTCATGTAGGAAAAGTTGGGCATGTTTTGCCATTATTGTGAATATTGAGATTCTGGTGTTTTGGACTCATTCTCTCTCTACCCGAGTTTTCTATGTATGATTTTCTCTCTCTACTCGGGAGCAGCCTCTTTTTCCCATACTGAACACTTAGAACTATTTTTGACATTCATTTCTCATAGTGAAGAGTTAGATTTTTCATTAGATGCATGCCATTGTGCCCCTGCCTTAGATTTTTCAAGCATACTGTTCTTTGATCAATCTTGTGCAATCACAACACCTCGGTAAGATCCTGCAGGGTGTGTGGTGAAGCTCACACATGCTAAAAACTTCACATGGTATCAGAGCATGATGCTTTGAAGAGGTGAGGGTGTATACATCAAATCATCAGTGTTTTTGCTTGCAGGAACTCAGATTTTGGAGAGGGATTCAAACTCGTTGAGAAACAAGCAATCTGTGGATCATAAGTGGATCTAATCAAGGCTGATTTGATCCAGCGAAGCTCTGTACGGACAGAGAGCTCACACGTGTGAAATCAGGCCTCATTAATGAGTGCTACTTCTTGACCGACGGGTTTCCGTTCAGATCTCGACCGACGGGTTTTCGATCAGATCTCGACCGACGTGTTCGTGTCAGATCTCGATCGACGGCTTCCGTTAGCATCTCGATCGACGGTGTTGGATTAGACCTCCACCACATGATTCGATTAGATCTCGACCGAGGTAATTAGGTGATTTCTTGACCAGACCAACACACATAACTTTCAAATGAGAGCTCTGATTGCCATTTTGACCGAACCACCATCTTTACAAAGCTTTAGAGACTGAAAAAAAAATTTTCAAAAAATAAAACCCATACCATTAGAAAGCCATTTTCATACTGAGTCTCTCCTTCACTTCTTTCAACACCCTTAAAAAAATCCAAAAAATACCAAAAATCCAAAAAATCCTAAAACACCAAAAAACTTAAAAACTCCAAAAACACAAGTACCCAATGGACCAACCAGAAGATTTTGAAATCCCAAAAGATTATCCATACGAGATCAGGTCCCCTGTAGCTGAACAAATCAGACGTCATAGGTTCTACCGAATGCGGGCCCAAATACACGAACCATCAACAAACCCATTCGAGGGACAAGAATCTGATAGAGCCAAGTATTCATGTGCACGACCACATTTTTATGGTGTTGAACCCTCCCAGGTCAGAACCAACCTTCATGGTGCTTCTGCCACTCACGGAGCTCATCTTGAGAGACGTACACCCAAATTAGATCTACCTCAGTTTGACGGTAGTTCGGACCCTCAAAGATTTTTGCAAATCTTTGAGAATGCATGTGATGTGTATGGCGAAACATCCCTCGATGCTATGGTCCAACTGTTTTTGATGACCATGATTGCTAAAGCACGTGACTGGTTTTTCAACCTTGATTGTGAAGAGAAGACATACTGGTCAATTTTGAAAGTGTCCTTTATCAAACGTTTTAAACCATTTCACTTGATCGAGAGCCCTTTTGTCAAATTGAGTAACATCAAAATGACAAAAGATGAACGTGTACGAGACTATATCGAGCGTTTCAAACGCCTCAAAAGTCAAGTACAAGAACAGCTCTCCAAACAAATGCTCATCATCTGGTTCTTATTTGGCCTTCCAAGATGGATTAGACGCGAGCTTAAATCCAATGATGAATATATGAGCCTAAAGTTAGCTATGTCTGATGCCATCAAAGAAGAAGACGAGGGATCAGATGTTGACGAATCCAGAGAAGGAAGAGTACCATGTGCTCCTGTCCATGAGTCAAAGCTGATTGAGGACATCCGAGATCAGCTTTGGAAATCCCAGTTGGAGTTGCTTAATAAGCAACATCAACTACAGATGGAAAAACTCACCAATGAGTTTCAAGCTACCATGAAGTCTATCCAAAGCAGTATGCCTGTTCAACCAAACCCTGCACAGGTACCTTATAGACGAAAAACAATATGGTGCCCACACTGCCGGGCTACGCATCCTATTGATGCTTGTCCTTCATATCAGCATATCCAAGCACATACAGTCCAACGATATGAAGAACAACCGTCACAATCTGGACATTCCTTGCATTATCATGAATACCCACCAGAAAGTCCAAACCACTAGCCATACAAGATGGCTATGCCATTACACCAGGGCCATTGAACAACAAATGTTTCATCTGTGGAGAAACTGGCCACTTTATGGTTGATTGTCCAGTCAAGACCAATTACCATGCTGAGTGTACCGATTGTGTCAGAAAACACAGCTTCAAAGACTGCCCAAAACAACCCAACAAGATCGTACCTGCCCGACACGTTAGTTATGACTCCCGATAGGATCCTCACGACAACACGAGCACCATAGCATCCAACCGCTCAACCTGCTACTCACTTGAGAAGTTTCTTGCAAACTTCTACATTACCACGCACTCCACCAGCTCCATAATGCAAAAAGACACTAATATGATATGAGTCCTTGTAGGAAGAAAGTGAAACCGATATTCCATCATTTGCTACAATGTCCAACCAAGAGCAACTTCCACAGGGAATTGACAGTGTTTCTCCCCTTCTACAACCTCAAATCTATTTGCCTTCCACATGCTGATAAAGATTTCCAATGTGCCAATACACAACAAATCTAGGATTCGGAAATCAAGATAAGCAACAGATGAGTCAGATCAACCTTGATCAAAAGAAACTCTCTGGAGCAATGATAGTTGAATCCCCTCATATGAAGCCCAAAGAGATCCAAAAGTAATGGATCAAAAGAAAGAGCTGTAGAAAAAAAGAAAGATGAAGACAACCGTGAACCTGCAAATAAAGTGAGCTCCTCACCCAGCAAGTGGTGGTCAAAGCTCGACATTGCAAGGGTCCAAGGCTGCAACTGTAGAACTATCAGTTCCTTCACCCTGCCACCAAGCCTTCATCATGTTTCCTCACCATTACCAAATCGTCCACCCAAATCTGTTCCTACCACCAAATTTTTGTTGATGAGTCCACCCCCTTGAGAGTGATAATCAAAGTTTGTGTAACCTGCAGATCAAAGGTTTTCCTCGAGACTGGAACTTCAACTAAGAGAAGAACTACGGAAATGCCTAGAAGCAAATGGAGGATACAGACCTCCTAGAAGTTAGAATCTTCCAAGAAACCAAAGATGAAACCGTCAATGGAAGATACAAGTGACAAAAAAAAGAGACACATGAAAAGCATTCGAGCATGCAAATTATGAAGCTGCTGGGAGCTCTCCAATTTTGAGAATGTCAACCACCTATAGCAATAAGACATTTGGATCCAATTGCGGCAATTTGTAAAAACAATTTTTGCGATAAAGACTGGCGACAATAAGCAATTGGTTTTATGTAAGCGAACGAGGATCTACGCTTTTCCAAGTGACAATCGAAGACGCCAATGCGGAAGTGGAATGACATTGTCCAATATGAGTTGCAGTGGGTCCTACAACACATTAGGGGTGGGATGATGTTGGTTGATTCTGACAAATCCCCAAGATACTCGGACAGAGCAACTCAAGAGCACCTCTCACCTTAGACCGAGGAGGTCTCTGAGAAGATGAGATGAACGAAGACTGAGAGCCGAGTATGCGAGAAATACTAGTAGTAATGACAAGCAAGAACTGTGTAAGCCTCATGGTGAATCCCGAAAGATGGAATGACCATGTAGGAACTAGTATTTCTAGGCAAATGTAATAAATGCAAGTAGACCCCTCTTAAAGAAAGTACAGTGGACCACCTTTTGATGGTGACCTCTAGTGGAGAGCATAATTCCACTTGTAATTTGTGAAATGTGGAAATTCCACTAGGATGCCACCTAAGGAGCTCTCTTGCTTATTTAAGAGACTCCCTATTTGTGAAGATGAGCTTTTTGTGTATTGTATCAACTCCATGCTGAAATGAGAAGAGCCTCCAGTTAGATGCACCCATTGAGCTCCTTGATCATGATGGTTTTCTTGAGTGATGCCCCTGTGATCATGCCCTTCCATTCATATTGTGTGTGGTTGTGGATTTAGAGTGGATTAGTTTTCTTGTTTTCCTAGTTGTGGATTAACTTTCATTTCTTGTTGTGAATTAATGTAGGAATCAGCATTCAAGTAAACTAAATAGGCTAGAAATGTGGCATAAATCTTGCATATCCTCTAACATTCTAGTTCTTGATGTTCTTGGGATGTCCAAGAATCAAAAGACTGGTTGGTTTCTTGATTCTTGGACTTCTAAAATGCTATTTAGTCTGGTTTCTTGTTTCTTGTCTATGCTTTTCAATCACATTTAGAATAGTTCTGGTTTTGCAAGTAGATTAGCTTCCTTAAATTCGGTTACAGCCTTAGGATCTTGAAAACTGAGCAACTATGCTGAATTGCAAATCTGACTTTGTTCACCGTGGCTTGCTTCGTAACAGTGTTAATTGTTCCATTGGCAAGTGTTTATTCATAAACAACAAAGTGTCGAGACCCTGCAGTCATCCTCTGATAGGCTGGATGATTATACTACAACGTTTGTGCCCGTAGACATGCAAATCTGAATCTGTGTGTAGGTTCAAACCCGTCAGATCTGTGTATGTCTGAAAAGAAAAATGAAGTTAGTATTTATATTCTTCTTAGGCTCAGAAGCTAGGCTGCATGGTAGAGCATCTGAGACTGAGGAGAATCCGTAAACAAGATTTGATCCAATTGACTCGGTCGATCAGTCGAGAACTGACCCAAAGACTCATTTGAGATCTGACCTAGAAACTCAGTCTGACCCAGAGACTCAGTCGAGATCTTGACCAGAGCACTCGGTCGAGATCGTGACCGGAGTACTAAGTTGAGATCGTGACCGGAGGACTTGGTCAAGATCGTGATCAGAGGACTCGGTCAAGATTTGAGCTTTTTTTCAACTCGATCGAGATTTGAGCATTTTTTCGATTCGATCGAGATTTGAGCATTTTTACGATTCGATCAAGATTTGAGCTTTTTTTTTTTTTTTTTGACTCAGTCGAGATTTAACTGGAGGAGTCGGTTGAGATGGGAGAGAAGGACTCAGCTGAAATGAGAGAGAACAATTCAGCTGAGATGGCGATGGAGGGGGCAAAGGAGATGCAAAAGATGCTTGTGGGTTGGGTGAACGAGGAGGTAGGAGGATCCGAGGAGGTATGGCAGGTTGTGTGGTGGATATTTGCAGGTTGTTCTGAGTTGTGAACAGATCTTGAAATGTTTCACGTTTCTTGTATGGATCTGATCAAGGGTAGCATTGCAGCATGGATCGTTTAAGAATGTGAGTGGTGCAAGCGGCAACGGGCCAAATGTTTATTGATTCCTTGCTCTAGAGAATTAGTTGGCTAGGTTCTTTACTTCTGTCTGCTTGTTACAGATGTATCATGCCTATTACCAGGCTTCTTGGGCACTTCTTGGATGTGAACATTCTTGTTTTAGGCCCAAATCAGGTAGAAAGGACTGGTGAACGTTGTAGTAATGTCCTGCTTGTCAAAGGACACTCAGATCATAGGTTGCTCTTGCACTGAAAGCACATGCATAAATAGCCATAAACAGCCAATCATGCATGTCATTGTGTTTGACCAAGAAATCGGCACATAAATCAATTGAACGAGCATGAAGATCCTACTTACTTGCTACAAAACAAAATGAACAGATCCTAACAATCTAAAACTATGCTACCATACATTCCACAAACAAGAAATAAGAAACTAACTAAACTAGACAACATTTTGACAGTCCAAGGATCAAGAAACACTCATTTCTTGATTCTTGGACAGCCCAAGAACATCAAGAACTGGATTGTAAGAGGATATGCAAGATTTACACCACAAATCCAGCCTATTTAGTTTACCTGAATGCTAGAACCTACATTAATCCACAAACATAAATAAAAGAACACAAGAAACTAATCCACCACTAAGATCCATAACCACACGCCAAGGGATGGAAGGGCATGATCATAAGAGAATCACTCAAGAAAACAATCATGATCAAAGAGCTCAAAAGATGCACCAAACTTGTGGAGGCTCTTATCATTTGGACATGGAGTAGATGCATTACACAAAAAGCTTCCTTTTACAAAGGGTGAGTCTCTTTATTAAACAAGAGAGCTCTTAGGTGACATCCTAGTGGCATTTCCACATTTCACAAATTACAAGTGGAATTATGCTCTTCACTAGATGTCACCATCAAAAGGTGGCTCACTCTACTTTTCTAAGAGGGGCCTACTTGAATTTATTACTTTGCCTAGAAATACTAGTTCCTACATGGTCATTCCATCTTTCGGGATTCACCATGAGTCTTACACAGTCTTGCTTGTCACTCCTAACTAGCATTCCTTGGCTCTCATACTCGGCTCTTAGTCTTCGTTCATCTCATCCTCTTAGAGACCTCCTCGGTCTAAGGTGAGAGGTACTCTTGGGTAGCTCTGGCCAAGTATCTTGGGGGTTCCTCAGAATCAGCCAACATGTGCTGAATAACAAATAGAATAGATAACACTTGATCTTAAAGGAACATTTGATAGACATAATGCATTCAAGAATTGTGTCATAGACAAGAGATAAGAAAAAAAATATGTTTAATCATAGTGATTCCTAGAGTGCTGTTTGGCATTCCGCACAACGCGTTTTCGCAAGAGAAACTCTGTCTCTTACGAATGGAATAGATGAGGAGTGCTTACCAGCAAATACTTCTATCTTTTTCTCTCTATGTCTAACCTTAGAGGTTTTATTTGATTTAACTCGTCTCACTTACTAGTGAACGACTTTTCATCCTCACATTCAGCATCCAATGACTCAGACTTGTCTGTCTGTGATCAGTCATTTACTTGTCATGTTATTGCTCTTGTCCATCCTCTATATGTATATGAACAGAGGAATGAGGTGGTCTTTAATGTAAGTGGATGATTACAATAATTGCTAAACCAACCATGTTGTGGCATTTAGTTTGCTGTCAACTTCGTCCGTGGTGTCAGTTTGTTGTCTTGGTATTTAGTTGATCATGGATCGTAAAGTGCGCCGACTCCAGGGCCGTGCTTTTACAACCATAGCTAAGATCATTTCGGTTGGCCTTTAGTCATCATTCATGGAGCCCAAGAGTTGACTTGCGGTTCCCTACAATCGCCTTCATCTGTTTGCTCGAAGTTGCGGTTTGTGATTTATTGCGATCTGCATCCTGCTAGTCTTCGTCGTCGTTTCCATTCGTGTGTAAGCAGCGATGTGGTTGCAGTAGCAGTAGATTGCGTTTTGCGATTCATAAGCTAACGATGCTTTGTGGGCGGAAACCTTCAGTTTCTTCAGCTCCCTCTCAAAGCATGGTAGCTCTATGACTCCTAGACTTGTATGCTGTTTTTCAAACATTGCCTTGTCAAGAGGCTTCGTAAGAATATCAATCACCATCTGTCTGGTTGGAACAAACTCGGTTTTAAACCTTTCTTTCTCAACTAGATCTCCTATCCGATGATACTTAATAGCAATGTGTTTCTTTTTGGAATGAAACATGAGATCCTATGTTAAATGTATCGCAGACATGTTGTCCATATGCAGAGACAGTGGTTCGTCACTTTTCTCTCCTAGTTCATCGAGGAACTGCTTGAGCCATGTAAGCTCATTGGCCATTTTAGCTGCCACAACATATTCCGCTTCGCAAGATGATTGTGCAACTATTGTCTATTTCCTACTGATCTAGAGAACAACAACATTAGTTGCTATGGTGCATCCTCCTGACACACTCTTGGAGTCATCCTTTATGGATGCCCAACTTGCATCACTACTGTAGGATTTCATTTGAAATCCTGCATTCTGAGGAAGACAAAGACCATAGTCTTTTGTTTGTTTCAAGTATTGCAAAATCCTTTTTGTAATCTTCCAGTGTGTGGGTCCTGGGTTAATGTTGAATTGGCTCATTTTGAATATTGCGTAAGCAATGTCTTCAACATTGTGCCATGAACTATTGGGGTACTCAATCCCTTGCAATCTGTCATCTAGAAATCATCAATTATCTTGTGGATGTATCTTGACTGGTGTAGAAATAATTTTCCACCTTCAAGTTCTCTTTCAATCTATAAAACTAGGTAGCATCTTGCTTCACCTAGATCTGATATCTTAGAGTGTTTCGAGATATCCTCCTTTACTTGTGCAATAAAAGTGTCCTTTCTTGACAGAAATCAATGTATCATCGACGTAGACTCAATGATAGTGATTTCACCATCTATATAGACATTGTAATCAGCTCTTGAAGGCTGGAAGCCCAAGAATGTGAGTGCGTGATCATTTTTCTTATACCATTGCCTAGCAGACTGCTTTAGTCTGTAGATGCTCTTGTGCATCTTGCAGGCATAGCTAAGAAATGTCTTGTAGTTGAATTCTGGTGGTTGGTCCATGTAGATTTCTTCCTTCAGATCTCCATGCAGAAACACTACCTTCTCATCTACGATATGGATTTTGAGATTGTAGGTTGTTGCATATGCGAACAATATGCATAGCAAAGTATGTCGGTGATCCATTGATCAAAGTTATCAATAGATTAAATTTTACTTCATTGGTGTTTTACACCTATCTCTGATTATCTGAAATTTGTCTATCACACTCATACATATATCTCCTAAATCCGCATGCTTTATCCAATCAAAGTAGAAACTGCTCCTATTAGTACATAGACCAGAATCAGACACGATTGAAGACACTGATATTAGTTTGATTTATTCAAATTTTCATCATGTTCTTTGAACAAAAATTCCTAGTATTATTCCTACACATACTACAAATCATAAATTTCCATTACATTAGCAAATGAGCTCATTCCAGATGGATGTACATATTTGTCTCCAAACAATGTAACTATCTCATTACCCTCCTGACAAGAGAGAACATGCTTCTCAAAATCTATCTCAAGATGCTTATTAAATAACCACTCGTATCCTAGAATTATATCCGCATGTACTAAATCTAAAACATGGAAATCTATCAACTCTCTATAATCTTGGATCCAAACTGGGAGCCTTGGAACTTTAACATTCCATGTCTCCAACTCCACACCTGAAGCTAGATATACACGACATCTATGGTTACTGCCTTCAGTTTCCAAGCAGAGTTTCTACACAAGACCGGAGTTAATAAAATTATGAGTAGGTCCACTATCCACTAAAATACTAACTTCATGTCCTTTAATAGTGTCTTTCAAATGAAATAATTCATTTGGAAAGAATGAAGCAGTACTAAAAGAACAATCACACTCACAATTAATCTTATTAATTTCCAACTTAAGATTTTCTTTGGCATCTCCATAACTTGAGTTGCGCCTTTCTTTCGTTCTAGGTAGAATTTCATAACGTGTCCAGACTTACTACAATGAAAACACACATTGGTTCTTCTAGCCTTTTTCCGGGACAAATGTTTATTTTGTCTAAATTCAGATGCAGCTTGATCCAGTTTGTCAAAATACTTGGATTTATTTTTACCATGAACTCTTTTCCTTTCTTCTGGCTACGTCCGGATGATCCAGATGGATTAGCCTATAATTGCTTTCTAGATGCCACCACTGTGGAATCATACGCTTTCGCGACTCGTACGATGTCATCGAAAGTTTGAAGCACATTACGGTTACATTTGTTCTGATATTCTGCAGGCTGCCACAGTGCCAGTTTTGCATCGAATGAGAGAACCTTATTCCATAAATTCATAAAATATTGTAGGTACGAGTCCAAACTCCGAGTACCCATTTTGTAGTTGACAAATCTTTGGTAGAAGTCTGAGTCATCTACAACCACAAACGAATTTTTGAACACTTCCATGGAATCTTCGAATGTAGTAGGTTTCGGTTGTAGGTCACGCCACCATGACGAAGCTACCCCTCGGAAGAACAGAATTACACTCTCAATTTTTTTTCTTCAGGAATTCTGTGTAGATTAAAATAACTGGTCCACTTGGTTAACCAGTCATCTACAACTTCGGGTTTTTTTCTCTTTCTTCTCCCCCGAAAACGGTTTAGGTTGAAGACCCAAATTCGAGCTTTCACTTAATTCAACAATACTTCCATTTGTTGATCTCTTAAAGTGTTCTTGTTGTTTATTTCATTAAGCTTTAACGAGTTGCAAATCTGCAGATAGGTAGGCATAGGCACCTGACCATCGAGAGCTGCAGCTACATTATCATTTGCCATAGTGATTTCTAGAAACGCAACATTAGCATAATTAGTCGAGATCCAAATCATCAACTAACAAGGAAATATTCATGACCTACATAACTGGCTGATATTACTCAGCAAGGTCTTTCACTCCTTTAAGAAAATTTCGTTAAATCAATATCATATTGATTTTAACAACAACTTTTTAGGACCAAATCTAAAAATTTACAAAAAACTGGGATTTTCGAAATCCGTTCGAAATGGACCAATTGTGATTATCGATTAAGAAGATCGATCTATCAGATTCACAGGCACTGTCACATATCGAGCTCATTTTAAAACATCCTGCATGCACCAAACTTGACATGCACCGACTTTTTCGAAAAATCAAATTTTTTTTTTTCGTAAATAGCTTAGCAACTAGGAAATTTGCTTTTTGATCTAGAATTTTCAAAAAAACAGCTTCATGCAGTGGAATCCAAAAGATTATAGAATGGGGTTCACCCACTAGTCAAGAGGTGAGTTGAAATTCTATTAGGAGCTAGTGCAGTATGCAGATCACATCACACAATCACCATAGCCACTCCTCACAAGCTCTCAAAGATGGCACAACAAAAGTTATTAGATTACAAAGAAACATTGTACATATAGAGTATTCACAAACTGCATGAAAAGGTTGGTGTCCTAAAATTGGCCTACCACCTGTCAAACTAAGGTCGGGCCCAATATGGTCAAATTTGACCGACAAACTTGGGACATGCCCCCAAGTATAGCAAGTACTGTAGATAACTATGTACATGCTAATTCTTCCTATGTGTGGCTACCCGGCTAACCCAAGTAGCCGTTTACGGGATCAATGCCCGATCAATATATCCTAACGGGCCATGTCCCGATCACAACCACATACAGTAAACCAAATAAACTGTATACTAATTACATCATCACATTTAGAGCTTATACTAATGAATCAGATCACAAGCTGATTTCTAACTCTCTCCCTTAAGCTCAAATGTGATAAGAGTGAAAAACAATATATTGCAGCAGTGTCTGGAGTGTCCAAAAGATGTTATGCATATCACAGCTACTATGTACTTGACTCACACTCAAGCACACCAACAAACCACCAAGTTTGACTCACAAAGTATCATGTAAACACAATGCTCATACAGAGAGTCTACCGTACTCTCGACCAATTGACTCGTCCCCAATCTGACTTGAACACAAGTGGACCACATGAGCGACATGGCTCAAATTGAGGAAATCCCACTGCCACCATGAGACTTACATCCTCCATCTAACTAGGCTGACATCCTATCAGACACTTACAAGCACAGACCTGTAAAGTTGACATACATGAGCGACTGAGGCTCAACCTGAGTAAATCTTACTGCCACCATAAGATTGTACCCTCACCAGATAAACAACTAGTAGACAATGACAAGTCAATGAGCATAAAATGACTACTTTGTTCCTGACGTAGCAAATACACAACCACATAAAACTCTGACTCAGATCTAGACTCCCGTGACAAGGCAACATGCAAGCCCACACACACTCATGCAAATCAACACGAATGATAAAGCATCAAATACATGACCAAGGCCTGCCCATAAGTGGTATCCTGTCATACCAACACCTGTGCCACCTGTAGATCCACTGCTATACCACTGGTCACCAAATCATGTCCTCAACCATGGCCTGCACCTGTAACCAAGATGCCCTCATGTCCAAGCATATCACATAGATGTCCTCATACATCATCCAGATCAACCATCTCGAACCAATGAGTGCTCCAAGCCTCATCCCTGATGAATTTCCAAAACAAAGCTATGCACCAAGCTGCTTTGCCCTGACATCTTGTCCATTAAGCCCTGAAAGCTGATCCCCATCCATTCTCCATTCCCCATGCTCCAAGCACAAGAGTCTACCAAGGACTCAATGAATGAATGTACACAAATCTCACCATAGGCTATACCTGAGTAGCTCGCCCACCTCCCAAAGATACTGATGATGATCTGTCTGTCCTACATTCCATGTAGGTTCAACTTTCCATGCTTGACGTTGCCAACTCTGATTTGACCAGTACATAGGCCTCCCACCAACACTGTATCCATCATAGAGTCCAAGCCAAAGCAAATGCAAACTGATCCACTGTCGTGATGAATAACTCACCCACGATCCATAGCATATCAAGTAGGATAGCTCCAAAACCATGTACCTTGTACCACTCTGATCACCAAGTATCCATTACCCGCTGATAGCTCCCCAAGAATCTGTCCACCTGTAGTGCAACTAAACTCCAATTAGATCTAACCAAAAAACTGCATCTTGCTTATCAAAAATGATGGATAGAAATAACATGTGATGCCAACCTGGAGAATACCATGCATATAATCATGCAGCTCACCTGATCACTCGCCAAAGTATCAGCTGTCACTCCTTGAGCAACCATCTCCATCCCTGATGGCTCACAACCATGGGCATGCTGGATCCACATCACCCCGTAATGATCTCCATGCCCTCAGGATATGTACCACCTCAAGGTACACTCCATGCCACCTACCTCCAAGTAGGCATGACCCATCCCTAGGTCATCACACATGATGCACCAGCTGAAGAACATCGTCCATACATCAAATGACATGTCATATCTAAGCAACTGTAGCATCTCCCTGAGTGCCACCCCAATGGACTCGTCATCCACATACTATGTCCACCTGATGTCTCCAATCTTGGTCACCATCCTGCTAGACAAGTTGAACTCCAAAGCATCACCTGCTCCACCTGGCTCCTAGCATCTACTCGCTCTCCCTGGGTATGTGCCACCCAACACCATGCCAACGCAAGCATATCCCTGAGTCGCAGCTCACGGGATCCCGAGACTGTTGTCTCCCTGATCGTACTGAGGTATATGGCTCTGAGTGACTTCCTTTAAGCTTCCCCTGATCTCACCACTTGAGAATCTGCACCATGGAAATTCCAACACCTGTGCCAAGCCTAGACTTCTGCAAATACAGCCAAATGCATGAAAGCTATAGATAGCTTATCCACACCCGTGATGGTAGATGTCTCCCCATCGATGCCAATGTCCAAAACTGGCCCCCTGCTGTAATGCCATCCTGTACATCTTGTACTCCCAAATGAGCACACCATGAAGTCCTCACCATCAGTGTTCGCTAGCAAAACACCCATCATGGTGCTTGCTCTCTGATTACATCCCGTGCGATCTCCATCAGCTCTCCAACCTAGAGCTGGCTCTCAAAGCTTTACGCTTTGTCCATTTGCATTTTTAGCTTCCCGATTTCATCATGAATCCCACCTGTAAGTCCTGTCCATGCCAATGACTCAAGTCCAATATGAAATAGCTGCCCCCTGATGATCATTCCATGTCATCCTGCAGTGCTATCCCTACCAGGTATCCCAATGTCATCCCTGATCACAAAGATCTGATCATCTACCCTGTAGTGCCCACCTGTATTCTCCCAAGTTAGCTCCTAGCTATTCCTGTGAATGGTTCCAAACCACTCCCTGAGAATACACTGAGATGTGAACTCCAAGCCACCATCAAGTCCCTCACATAACTGTGCCTGCCAATATCTCTCCAAGTGAACCTATGAGATCTTCATTTTTTTGGAAAAATCAATAAATGAGACCAAGTGAATTTTTGTAGTGCACCTGCTAGGTTTCATGTGTGAAGAAGAGATTGAGAAGGGAAGAGAAAGAGAGAGATAGAGAGTGAGGGTGGAGGTTAGCTCCAATTCTCCACATAAAAAGATAATACAAAGATAATTTCTCCATGCTGGTACTGTCATTTATAGCTGCTAAATGTCATTTGGCCACTTGTTCTAAACTAGCCCTAAAATAGAAACTTCTCGGTACTTCACCAAAAACCTAGTTTTTAGTGACTAGATGCAATGTTTAGATTAGCCAATTACAATGGATCCAAATCTGACCTCATCCATTTATCTACTTTCAAAAATAGTACAAACACTATTTAGGCCTTTATCGACAATAAAAAATCTATCTCTAAGTTGAAATTTCATGTTGGCCTCAAAATTGCCAAAATATCTGAACTAAACTAGTTGATTTTTTCACAACTCATAGGAGCAACGAAATGTTTGAATGATACTAAATATTTACAGCTACGTCATGAGGCTTTGCATAAGCTATGCAAAACCAGATTGATGGCAGTTCACGCACTAGTAACGAAAAAAGATCGTCGCAAGGCATGACACGATCGTCGGTTACATAAGAAAGATATGAAGGAAGGAGATCTAGCTTTGACATACAAAACGAAATTGATCAGAGGAAAGTTAAAATTTACAAGTAAAGGACCATATAAAGTCAAAGAGATTTGATCATACGGAGCAATGGTCTTGGAACACCTGTATGATAGAAGATTTGATACTTCTATGAATGGCAGCCGATTACGCAAGTTTTGGCAGCCTGATTTCCTAGCTTGATCAAAGATCTCATTTTTTATCTTTATTTGTATTACAATTTTGTTGTTTTGATTAGTTATTTTTATTTTTTTGGAAAAGAAAATGAAAAAATAAGAAAAGAAATGATGAAAATGATGAGCAAAAGTTAGTGAAGTCATGAGTTCAAAAAAGAGAGAAAGGAGAGTATTTTTAAGAATCAATTTTTGATGAAAAGTGACCTAAAAATCACTATTTGAATCAGATTTTGAATCAAACAGTCATATCAATCTTTGTTGAGTTGCCAGATGATAAATCCAGCTTAGAAATACTTATATTGAGTTGGGCAAAGGTTGGTTTGTAGTGGAAGTACTTTTTTTGTAGATAGGCGAGATTTTAGAGTTATGTTACTTTGGGAACCTTCGCCGAGCATCTTGCACTCATTATGAACCTTCGATTCAGAACACATAGGGCCTTCAAGCCTATGCATAGGAATTTATCCTTTCACCAGATCTGACGGTCAGACAGTCAGCTATATTCTCAAAAGGCTTGGCTCAATTGGCATCCGTAATGACAAGACGGGACGACTGTTTGCCAACATTGTGTTTTGATCCTAATCTTACAATGACATCAGATAAGGTTCCCGATCAACTACCAATAGCTCTCAACTGTACTATCATGTGACTATGCTGGGTGGATCAAGGGAGCAGAAGCCTTTATTTCATAGACAACATTCAATTGATTGTCCAGGGCAAATAAGTGCTTCTTTCCGCACACACGAGATTTCAATGAGCCGTGCTTGAATTTTATGGAAAAATTTCAGTACCATCTCATAAAAGTCTGGCGTGAATCAGATCCCCAAGTAGTAATCTCACGAGGTGTCGTGAATATGCCACCAGTTTTGGTGGGGGATACTATTGGAGGGTTTGCGGATCCCAAGACAACCCTAAACCTAGTTAACAAGTGAGATGGATTTGGCACCCTACGTGTGTAAGTCCAACCAAATGATCACATAGTTATTTGATTAGTTAGAAGTTAATAAAGGGACTTTAGGCCTTTTTGCGGGAATTTAATGTCACAAGGCCTAATAGTCAAGTTAGTGAATAAAAAGGGTAACCCCCAAATTTCAAATTTCAAATAATAAGGGAGGTGGAAATTAGCCAATAGGATTTGTGGCCAAAGCCCTAAAATCCACTATATATAGTGGTGCTTTGTGATTCATCTTACATGTTCATTTAAATAAAGCAAGTGGAACCTCTTTCGGATTGAAATCGGATGTCCTTGCTCTTCTTCTTCCCATCTTCATCTCTCATATTTTATTTGGATCTTTATGCTAGCCTCTACATTAGGTGGACATAAATTCTTCTTTTCTCAATGGTACTTTAGAAGAGGAGGTGTATGTGTATCAACATGATGGATTTGTTGAGGAACGATAGGTCCAACATTAAGTTTGTTGTCTAAGGAAGGTGCTTCATGGCCTAATGCAAACACCATGTGCATGGTACAATAGGCATTAGAGGAGATTTCGATTCCAAAAGGGCCATATAAGAAATTGTGCCTTAGTAAGAGAATGTTAGAGAGAGAATAATAAAATGAATGAAATTTTTTGTCATCTTTTAGTTTTCGGTCTTGGCCATTGTCAAACTTGTGTGGTTGGCTCATTTTTTGAAGTATATTAACAATGCGCATGAAACAAAGCATGTTGCCAAGAAACAAAGCACGTGCCACAAGCGGGAGAAATTCCCTCCAAAATTTCATGTGTAAAGGAGTACACAACTCCTAAAGCCCATGATCAATATTTGTAGATCGAAGTTTTACATAAATAAAACCTCTAGTCTTTTATCTTTATTCGGTCATATTGTCACACTAATTTGCATTGCACCTTCTTGAATACTTGTGAGTCTTCCTGATAATGATTTTGAGGAGCTTTACCAGGAAGTTTTAGAAATGTGGACTCCTTTTGCAGCTATTTATTGGTGTACTTTTGGTGCTCGAACTATCTCTAATGATTGAAACATATTTTTGATCTAAGAGGATGGTGAGAACACACTCAGATCCTAATCTCCATATCTTATGCTTTGAAGATGTGATTGCTTTGATTACTCTCTTCAAATTTCACTGTAACTTCATCAGTATCCTTCGGTGTTTTCCATTTCTCACCAGAAATTGAATGCGCATATACTTTCTAGAAATACTTCCAGATTTTGGTATCAGCATTGGCCGCCTAATCCTGGCTCACTGCGTGTTACCGAGTGCTGATCCATGAGCGCTGGCTCATTGCGTGTTACTGAGTGCTGATCCAATTTTACTGGTTCTGTACTTTTGATTTGGAGGAAAAGCGTGGAGAAGGCAGCCCACATTGCTATCTGACATTCCATTTTAGATTCTTCTGCATTTAGTTGATTACCATATCTCTTACATAGGCTACATCCTCTCTCTCTATGCATCGGCTACATTCAGCTACATTCACCATCGGCTACATTCGGCTACATTCACCGTTGGCTACATTCGGCTACATTCACCATGGGCTACATTCGGCTACATTCCCCGTCGGCTACATTCCCTCTCTCTCTCTCTACATTCCCCGTCGGCTACATTCCCTCTCTCTCTAAAAGCGTCGGGTGAGATCCTCTCTCTCTAAAAAGCGTCGGTTGAGATTTTCTCCCTCTTACTTGCCCCTGTGCCCATGCTGCCAGAATCTTTTGAGCACCCCAACTGATCGCCCAATTTTAAAAAAAAAAAAATTTGCCGTCATTTTAAGATTTCTACGGTTATCTTTCTTCAACGGTCCAATGCTCCAAAAAAACCAAACTTTTCTATAAAGGTCCCTTTCTAAGTTTGTAATTTCCTTGTCTTCGTGTAGCCTTAACTTTTGCGTTTGACGTTAAAATTCAGAGATGTAAGAACGAAAATTGCTCAGTTCATTGTGCTAGAGTATAGTGATTAAAGTTCTCATCATCATTACTTGTTTTATTATATTTTTTTTTTCTCAAGATATTTGCATTTTACATTTTAATTCTTTGAATTCTCATAACTTCTCTGTGTGACCTCGGATTACAATGCAGTAAAAAGCAAAAGTGATTATTACGTTGAGTTCAATAAAATGGCACTGAGAAAAACAAGTAATACCAAAGAAGTCCCTATCAATATGAATATGCCTGGAATAGAGGAAATATTAACCAAAGTTTTAACTACTATACAAGACACTATCGAAGTGAATAAACAAACATGGCAGCAAATGCAGGAAAGTTTGGATCGACGTTGGGAGAAGATGTTAGAGTTGATGATGTCATGTTTTGAATCTGTGATGGGTACTACTCTACAAAAACAAGATGTTTATCAAGGTCAAAACCCTTCTTCTTTCCTAAAGGCTTCAACATCTACAAATCCAGGTCAAGGTAATTATGATCATCTGGAGACAATACAAAACAACAAAGGAAAGCAACAAGTATGTGATGATCAACCTATTTGGTTGCAACCAACTGTTCCAACACCAAACGATTTTTCACTTCAAGCTTCAGGACTTCATCCTACTGGTGTGGCTGTTCAAGATTCACAAAAGTGGGTACTACAAGAGCTCGAGTCATACAACAAATTGCCACTGCATTATCGGAATGCGGTGAATTTTAATACTCATATGAGTATTATGGATCGCGCTCAAAAGAATCAAGGTTTTAAGAGAGATGGTAACGATTTTAAAGATAAAATCTTCATGCCTAACTTCAGTGGAAACACCGATACTATAGAGGTGGAAGAATGGCTACACAAATTGGATAAATATTTCCAATTATTTCCAAGAACTGATCAAGCGAAGATTGCTTATGCTTCACTACACTTTGAGGGTCCAGCTTATGTTTGGTGGAAGAAAGTTGAGGCTGATCCACATGTTCAACCAGTGATATACAATTGGTTGCAGTTCAAACAGTTGTGTACTAAGGTTTTTTTGAATCCATTTCAAGAGAAAATGTTCTTTCAATGTTGGTGTTCAATTCAGCAAACGGGCTCAGTCCAAGATTATAATCATGAATTTTGGCAATTGACACTTAAGGTCAAACTGGACGAAAGTGCACATTTACACCGATATATCCATGCGTTACAACCTCAAATTGGTGCTGATGTGGAAGCAGCTAGATGTACAAGTTTTATCCATGAACAAAAATACCCTTCAACGACAAGAATGTACCAAAAACAAGGGACAACTGCAATCAACACATCTTATAATACATTTGGGGCTCCAAAGTCTCAGTCTGGTACTGGTCAGTTTTATAAGTCAAACATCTCAACTGGAGTCTTCAAGGATAACAAAAATAACAATAATACCAACAAGGGTACTATTGTGCATTATCCAACAGTTAAAATTGGCGATAAACCGGGAACCAAAGTTGCTGGGAAGGGAACGGTATCTACAATGACAGGCAGTCAAAAGCCAAGACCTGTTCAGAGACTATCGGATGACCAAGAGAGGAAACTTAGAGCATTGGGACTTTGCTTCAGATGCCGGGAGAAACATGACAAAGATCATTGGAAGGTTTGTAAATTTCTTAAACAAGAGATTCGATTAATGGCTATGAGCGGAAATCCCAATGAGGAAAATCAATTAGGCGAAGAGGAAGTTGAAAATTTATTGAGTGAAGATGACATTCAAATGCTGCAAGAATGCCAATGTGACTCGATTGATGATGAAGAGCTACAGATTGATAATGAGAGATGATAGAAATGCATCGATAGGACGGACTTGGATGCATCACTCATGTTCATGTCCTTAAACGCATTTAATGGTTCTCATTCTGCTAGGACTTTTCATATTAAAGCAAAAATTAATGGTAGAGAGATTTATATTTTAGTTGATAGTGGAAGTACGCATAACTTTTTCAATAGTTGTTCAATCAGGAGTTGTAATATAGCTACTGCGAAGATTCCGAAGTCATTAAGAGTACAGATTGCTGATGGAAATTTCATCGATTGCGATAGAATCACAACCGAATCCAAGATTCAAATGGGAAACTACGAGTTTAAATCAAACTTCCATGTGGTTGACATGGGTCCTATTGATATGATACTTGGTGTCGAGTGTGAAAAATACAGATCCTAAGTGGATCTAAACTCCAAGATCATTGGCTTGAATGCTTGCACTCCAAACTACATAAGCTAGGAATTGGCAACACATTCTATGCTACCTAGAATGCAAAGAACTTGATCAAAAAGCATTTATCACAAATGGAAACTTCCATAAACATCAAGTGCGGCCCAAAATAGCATTATACAGTCCATAATACATCAGCCTACCACTTTTGGAAAGCACCTAAGATCATACACACAAAGCTTGAACTCAATCACTACACAATGCCAACAATGGAAGGAGAACCCAATAGAAAAATCTCTCATTAAGCAAATGAATACAATGGATCTGCTCCAACCTGTTTCTCCACGGCCTACCTGCTATATATAGCTGAGAGAGATGACTCTCTCTCCTCTCTCTAGACCCTCCTTACCTAAAATATGCCCTATATAGGTAAAATTGGCATATATGTCCAAAATACATGAAAATGGACTCATTTCGAAGGTCTTGAAGTTTGACACTTCTTCATACTGAAAAAATACACTTACTAAAAATATCTAGACCTGTTTCACACGTGTGAAAAGTCAGATCCTAAACTATGTGCCATTTTTAGCAATTTTGGCCTAAAACTAGACAAGGAAATGTTGACAATTTTCACACTCCCTCTTCAACTTAACTTGCTAGTTTTACAACACTACTTTGTTCCAACTTAAGAATGATCTCCATCATCAGAATAGATCTCTTCTCAAGGATCCTAATATGTACAAAATAGGACACAACATAATTGATATAGATAATAGTGTCCATATAGGATGCTTCACTATTTCTTACATCAATTTTACATAGAATCATAAAAATGGTACATGTAAAAGAACATAGAATCTCAATTAATGAATTCCTCCATGTATCCATCTCTGGTTTCTCTATAAAATAGCAGCAAACAAGTTGTAAATGAAAGTGATCAACAAGTGTTTGCATGCCTCCTCCACATTTCACTATACATATAGTGAATGCAACATGTATCTCCATGAATGAACTTCCATCACCACCTTGCCTTTGTAGATCTTCAATCCATGAAAGCCTTTGAGTGAATGAATGCCAAAAAGATGTGTTCCCTACTCCATTTGAATGACCAAAACCTGAACTTGAAATACTTGAAGTACCTCCACAAGATTTGCACACAACGCTTGATCCTACAATGTCAACAAGTTGCCAATTTGCCAACACTAGAATACTAGATCTTGAACTTTGTTCAAAAGAAAACATATTGACCACTTCAATACCTTTCAAGATCTGAATGAATTCATGTACTTGATCATACAAACCAGCAATGATAACTATTCCATCTCCAAGATCCAAAGGATGCAAAACTATGGAACTAGTTTTATTGAAATTTGACAATTTCAACACATTGACATAACAATGTTCATACATGAGATTAGGCAAGTGAGGTAGAGTAAGAAGACACTTCCTTGCAGCTCCAAAGACCTTACTTGAACCTTCAAGAACCTGTAAAAACAGATCCAAAATGCCTTGACCATTTGTCTCTTCTTTGATGCTTTTCACTAGCTTCGAATTGCCACTTGTCTATTGGTGTTGATGAAGCAATCCAAGATCAACCTCTTGATCTTCCAATAAGACATCAAAGATCTTGCATATGTGAACATCTTCAGATCTGAAACTCTGAAGATACTCCCTCTCAAACACATGATTAAGATCCCACAAGATCTCATCAATGCTCAAATTTGACCCTTCACTATAGTTAGTGAAAACAATGCCACCATCATAAACCAAAAGATAGATTCCAACATTTCCATTTAACATGAAGTAGAGTAGGTGAAGATGAGTATCAAACCTAATCAAAACAGCCCTCTTGAGTTCATAACAAACCTCAATAAGCTCACCAATGATATCTCCCTTGCCTTGAAGAAGTTGCCACTTGAGTTGCTCCATGTAGTCTTCTTCAACCAACCTTTTGCCATCTTGACCATGAATGAACAATCCACCACAATCATAGAATGCTTTGAGTTGATGAAGAGATGTTAGATCCATGCTTTGGATCTTCCCAAGAACCACTCTTCCATTGCCCTTTCCTTCACAAGACTCCCTCTTAATGCTAGCACCACAAAAGTTAGAAACCTCCCTCTTGATAGTTGCACCATAAGAAGTAGAAGACTCTTGAATATTAGAAGCCAAGAAAATAATCCTTAGTACCTTCAACATAAGAGTGATTGAAGTACTCTCTCTTTTCAAACATGAACTTCTACTCAATGATTTAGGTAATGAGTCATATGATAATGATTCTTCCTCACTATCGTTCATAAAAACATCATTCAAAGTACATCCTACTTTGAACACTTCACATACTTCTCTTCCTTTTGACTTGTGATCTCCCTCACCAAGTCTCATGATAGAAACCTTTGATCTACTCTTTTTATGAAGAAATGTGACACCACTTGTTGCACAAATGACTTTATCACAAAAAGATGTAAAAGAACCATTTCCTTCAAGCATGCTCAAAGCACCATCATCTTTTCCCACATGATTACATACATCAATATGAAAAGAATTAGAAGAACAACCATCTTCTTGCAAAGAATGACACTTAGCATCTCCATCTTTTTCCATATGAACAAACAAGTCATTAGCAACAATCACTTCCAAAGAAGAATCTTCATCAACTCCATTGATGAAGTTAGCTCCTTCCTTACCTTTTCCATTTTTGCACTTGCCATCTAGCACCATTGAAGAACCAACAAGCCTTGGAAGTCCATGAGTAGAAGAGTACAAACATGATGCTAATTTAGCTCCACATGACTCCATTTGACTAGTAGGTAGCACTAGTCCATCTTCAAGATCCAATGGATCCAAAAAATTGACCATAGATTCACCAAAGCTTGCCAAGTTAGCACAACAATTATCATCTCCAAGAAGTACATTAGATCTCAACCTAGATCTAGCATTTTGTTTCTTATGGCATTCATTTGCAAAATGTCCTTTCACTCCACAATAAAAACATTTGAACTTGGACTTATCTTGCTTCCTACTTTGCAAAGAAGAAGAATGCTTTCCATGCTCCAAACTACCTTGCTTGGACCACTTGCCTTTGAACTTGCCCTTTGTGAAAAGAGCTTCTTCATCTCCACCTTGTGTTGATGCACCACCACCTTTGGCTTGCAACCTATGCTCTTCAGCCACCAAGATCTCTTGCAAGTCATTGACACTTGGCAAGGACTTTTGTATAGCAAAGCATTGTACAAGGTTAGAATGTTCATCAAGCAAACCATTCAACATGACTTGAACTAGTTCCCCATCCTTTATGCTTTCATCTATGCATGCTAGATCATCATTCAAGGATTTAACCTTCAAGACAAATGAATGTGCACTCTCTCCCTCTCTTTGACAACTTTGGAAGATTTGCCTTCTTAGGGTGAGAACCCTAGATGTGGATTTGGACTCATAGATCTTCTTCAAAGCATTCCATGCTTCACTTGAAGAAGTACATTTACCAACTTCTTTAAGAAGTTCATTGGTAACATTCATCTTTATGATATGTAAGGCTCTTTTAGCCCTTCTATCAAAATTTAGTTGCTCTTGAAGAATTAGAGGTCTTTCTTCAATTCCCACAACTATATCCATTAGCTCATTCAACTCTAGTAAAGACTCCATCCTCACTTTCCAAGTTGAATAGTTTGTAGAGTTTAACCTCTCTTTAGCTTCCAACATGATTCCACCATTGGATGTCATGATGCTAAAATCTTCTTGTGTCCTTAGGCTCTGTTCTAATGCACCTAGCACTCTCCTTTCTCTCAATAAATGAAGAAGGAGAAGATCTTAAAAGATTTAGAACCCTAAATGACCTCTATCTTGAAACTATTTGGCTTTCAAGCATAGAAAGGAAGATTGAAACACATGCAACACTTTGCACACACTAAGAATGGATTACAAACTCAAACCAACCTGAACACACTCTTGCTTAAGCTCTCAAACTTTCCAGCAAGTGACCAAATCAAGTTATGGTGTGAAGAGTTACTTGCATTCTTAGAAAATACCCAAAACTAGGATGCCAAAATTACCTAGTAATGAACAAACTTGATCAACATATGATCACCACACTAAGATATTGATTCAACCTGTAAAACCACATGTAAACCAAACTTCTAAAAGTTTATAAACTCCAGCAAGTGATAAATACAAGATTTAGAGGTGAATGAATGAGCACACTTAGTGAATCACAAGACTAGCTTCACTATCTTGTCAAAATTTGGTGTTTAGATGTAGATCTAAGATCACTTCACATGAGAATGTTCCTCAACCTGTTAAGAACCTGAAAACACACTTGCATAATGGTTAACACCTTCCAGCAAATTCTCCAATCAAATTACATAAGGAGAGTTACTTACATGCACAACAAAGTACACCAAAATTTATGCCAAAATTGATGACAATCTTTACAATATGCTCTTCACAATGGAGCTTACAATATGTTCACCCAAAAAAGGGGATCTTTCATCCAAATGGGAGCTTTGCTCAGCCTTTAGGAGAATTACAACTCACTCAAAAGAGCATTTGTCATCCACTTAAGGAGAAGTTTCATCCACTTAAGGAGAGTGTTCATCCAAGAATGGAGATTGTCAACAATAGGATTGAAAAGAACATTGTTAGTATTGAATATGCACAAGCCTCACAATCACAAATGATTAGGTGTTATGATCTGATCCAAAATAGTTTCTTTTCAGCCTCTGATCTTCAATAGACCTGAAATATGCTTTTGATCCACAAGTTCAACTCACAAAACAAAGGTTAGTAAGATTTGATCAACAAAGCAATGCAAAATCATGCTAGAACTTGATCAAACATCCAAATATCACCAAAAATGGAATACTTACTGTAAATAGAAGCCAACCAGCTCTGATACCATGTGAAAAATACAGATCCTAAGTGGATCTAAACTCCAAGATCATTGGCTTGAATGCTTGCACTCCAAACTACATAAGCTAGGAATTGGCAACACATTCTATGCTACCTAGAATGCAAAGAACTTGATCAAAAAGCATTTATCACAAATGGAAACTTCCATAAACATCAAGTGCGGCCCAAAATAGCATTATACAGTCCATAATACATCAGCCTACCACTTTTGGAAAGCACCTAAGATCATACACACAAAGCTTGAACTCAATCACTACACAATGCCAACAATGGAAGGAGAACCCAATAGAAAAATCTCTCATTAAGCAAATGAATACAATGGATCTGCTCCAACCTGTTTCTCCACGGCCTACCTGCTATATATAGCTGAGAGAGATGACTCTCTCTCCTCTCTCTAGACCCTCCTTACCTAAAATATGCCCTATATAGGTAAAATTGGCATATATGTCCAAAATACATGAAAATGGACTCATTTCGAAGGTCTTGAAGTTTGACACTTCTTCATACTGAAAAAATACACTTACTAAAAATATCTAGACCTGTTTCACACGTGTGAAAAGTCAGATCCTAAACTATGTGCCATTTTTAGCAATTTTGGCCTAAAACTAGACAAGGAAATGTTGACAATTTTCACATCGAGTGGTTACAGATGTTGGGCGATGTTACCTTTAATTTTGAGCAGGGAACAATGCATTTCATACAGTCAGAAAAAACTTTTGAAATTCATAGCTGCAGGAAAGAAGAATCAGGTTCCTATTTACGCCTGATTACTAACGCACAAGCTCGACACATATCTCGAAAGCATGTAGATATGTTCCTATTGAAACTGGAAACGGATGACGGTAAAATTAAAAAAGTCGATGCAAAGCCTATGAACACAAAGAGACAACAAGTTTTAGACAAGTATAAGGATGTGTTTCCAAACACATTACCAAAAGGGGATCCTCCAACTAGATTTGTGGACCATGTCATAGAACTCGAACCCGGTTCAAAGCCAATCAATATTCCTCCTTACAGGTTATCACAACTAGAAAGGGAAGAAGTTCAAAAACAGGTTCAGAAATTACTTGATCAAGAGTTCATTAGTTTGAGCAAATCGCCTTTCGCCTCACCTGTTCTTCTTGTTAAAAAAAAAAATGGTACATTTTGAATGTGCATAGATTATCGAGCACTCAATAAGATTACCATCAAGAATAGATTCCCAATCCCTCAAGTCGATGACTTATTAGATGCCCTTAAAGGAGCACAGTGTTTTCAAAGATTGATCTCCGTTCTGGATATCATCAAATTAAGGTAAGCGGGGAGGATTAATACAAGACTGCTTTTCAAACAGACAAGGGACATTATCAATTCAAAGTTATGTCTTTTGGTTTAACAAATGCATCGGCTACCTTTCAAGCATTGATGAATCGAATCTTTGGGCCATACTTGTACAAATTCATCTTGGTATTCTTTGATGACATACTGATTTATAGCCGGAACTTAAAAAACATGCTCAGCACCTGGAAGTGGTTTTGGAATTGTTGCGGGAATATAAGTTGTTCGCCAAGATGTCAAAGTGTGAGTTCGCCCAACAAGAGATTGAGTATTTGGGGCATATGGTGACTAAAGATGGCATTAAGGTGGATCAGCATAAGGTCGATGTGGTTAAAAATTGGAAGAGCCCTAAAACTTTGCGACATTTAAGAGGATTTTTGGGATTTGCATCTTATTATCGACGATTTATATTCAATTTCTCAAGGATAGCAGCAGCGCTCACACACTTGTTGCGGAAAGGAAAATTTGAATGGAGTGAAGATGCTCAGAGAAGCTTCAATCAATTAAAGGAGGCCTTGGTGAATGCTCCAGTTTTAATACAACCAGACTTTAGTTTACCTTTCAAGGTGACTGTTGTGGAAGTGGATTAGGAGCCATACTAAGTCAGAAGGATGGTGTGATTGCCCATGAGAGTTGAAAATTGACCGACAGGGAGATGCCATATCCTACGCATGACAAGGAAATGTTAGCTATAGTTCATGCCATGAAAAAATGGCGACACTACCTTTATGGGTCGAAATTCATCATTAAAAGTGATCACCATAGCCTTAAGTATTTCTTAAGTTAGAAGCAGCTTACGTACAAACAGAGATGGTTGGCACAAGTTCAAGCATATGACTTTGTTATTGAATATCTCAAGGGCAAGGCTGCTGATGCTTTATCAAGGTTGTGGAGAATGCAAATGAGTGATACAGGCGAATCCTTAGAGGAGTATATATCTGTTCTCCAAGATGCAGAGGAGAATTGCATGTCCACAAAACAAGATCAAGCCTCACAAGGGTTATGTTGCATGATAGAAAAATGCATACTGAATCCCCTCATTTCTTTGGAAAATGACTGGAAGTTTGTCATCTTGGATGAGTATACTAAAGATGTAGCTGTGACACAAATTCTAGAAAGCTTATCGAATCCCAAAGTGGGAGAACAATCTCGACACCAACTTAAAGACGGAATTTTGGTATATGACAATAAAAGAATAGTCCTAGTGCCAAATTCAAAGTTGTTACCTCAGATTTTTTATGAACTACATTCGTCTCCTAGTGTTGGTCATTCGGGAATACTAAAGACCTATCAACAAGTTAAAAGTCTTTTCAAATGGAAAGGAATGAAGCAAGATATCTACAAGTTGGTTAGGGAATGCACCTCCTGCCAGATCCATAAATCAAAACATGTGAAGAAACTTGGGTTGTTACAACCACTATCGGTTCCTTCTCAACGATGGGAAAGTATCAGTATGGATTTCATCCCATCCCTTCCAACAACATTGGGAGGATTCAATGGAATTTATGTGGTGGTGGACCGGCTGAAAAAATATGCCCATTTCATTCCCTACAAGACTACTTATGGTGCAGTACAGCTGGCACAACTATTTCTTAAAAATATTTTTAAATTGCATGGACTACCAAAGGAAATAGTGTGTGACGGAGATCCAAGATTTGCTAAACAGTTTTGGAAGAAGATGATGGAAAAATTAAAGACCAAACTATGTTTGAGCACTGCATTTCACCCAGAGACTGATGGACAGACCGAAAGGGTAAATCAATTGTTGGAATGTTACTTAAGGCATTTTGTTTGCGACCAACAAACAAAATGGATTGATTGGTTGCATTTGGCAAAATTTAGTTACAACTCAACACCCCACATGTCGATTGGAATGACACCGTTTTATGCATTGTATGGATATGAACCTACAACACCAATTGACATGGAGTTAGCGGACGTAACCGTGGCGGCAGTAGCAGATGAACTGCAGAACATGCAAAACATCCTTAAGGCGAATCAGGATCATATGTAAGAAGCTCAACAAAAGATGAAATATTATGTGGACAAACTTCAATCTTTTAGGGAATTCTACGAGGGGGATTATGTGTACTTACGATTACAGCCCTATAGCCAATTAGTATTAAAGAAAACCAAGAGCATGAAGCTATCTATGGGCCATATCAAATCCTCAAAAGGGTGGGTGAACTAGCATATGAACTGGACTTACCAGCCATAACAAAAATGCATAACGTGTTCCATGTCAGCCTGTTGAAGAAACATATCAGAAAAAATGTTCAAACAGTGGTTTGGAAGTAGAACCAGAGGCAGTGGTGGGTTACCGGGATAAAGAGTTACAAAATGGGAAGCGAATTCAACAATACCTGGTCAAATGGAAAGGATTACCTTCGGAAGACAACACGTGGGAAGATCATTCCTACCTAAGGAGATGGCCTACAATTTGGAGATAGCTAGAGGCCTTATGGAGCACGACACTTGACGAAAACTACATGGTCTTTATTTTTGAGGGCAAAAATGCTTAAAGTAGGGAGAGTGTCATGTGCTGCATGTAATTAGCCCATGAGCTTACTTATGAATTGCCAAATATAGCCATGGAGCTAAATTAGAATAGAACAGTTAACAAGGTGGTTCGAACAACCTCGCTATAATTGAGAATAGCGGAATTGTAATAATGGTTGTAAGGCCCAATTTAGCTAAATAAGGCCCCAAACTTATAGTAGAGGCACAAATGACCACTATAAATAGCTGAGGTCGTGCTAAATTTGAGAGCTACTGTTTATTTTGTAATTTTGAGTTTTAAGAGATCTTGGAGCTTCTCTTGGAGAGCTTTCTTGATGGAGAAAATGGTTCATGTGCCTAAAATCACACGAGAGCTATGATCATGCTCTAGAGTCAGGGCCTATCTTGTGAATGATCAATAATCATGAATAAAGATACCTTACTTTGCCTATTTTGGTGAAGTTTTGCTACTTTTAGCTATCTTCTTGATTTTTGACTAGTTTCTTGATTTCTTGCATTTCCATTGTAATGTGATGTTTAATGAATGGATTAGATGTTTGAATGCAAAGGTTGGCACATGACATGTCTATTGCCCCTAGCAACCAAGATTTCTTCCTTTGTAATGAAACAAACATCACCACCAAACTTTACCATGTATCCTTTCTCTATCATTTGACCAACACTTAGCAAATTCTTTGAAAGTGAAGGAATGTAAAGAACACCATCAAGTCTTGCTTTCCTATTAGTAGAAAGACAAATAGGAATTGAACCAATACCTTCAATCACACACTCACCACCATTGGCCATGTGAATTGCTTTCTTGGCTCCATCATAAGTGACCAAAGAAGTAAAGAACTCCTTGTGACTAGTCATGTGTGAACTAGCTCCACTATCAATCCACCATAAATCTTTGTCAGCTTCACTTGAGATTAGACTTGAAGAACACATAAAAAGAGAATCACAAGCACCTAGTTCCTCATCATTAGTAGTAAAGTTGATTTGCTTGCTACCTTCATCTCTCTTCTTCTTGTAGCACTCACTTGCAAAGTGTCATTTGATGCCACAATAGTGAACAAGCTCTCTTTCCTTAATGCTTTCATCAATGCAAGCCAACTCATCATTCAATGCAGTCATCCTCAAAACAAAAGTACTTGGACTTTCTTCATTCTTCTGCAAACAAGAAAAGATTTTCCTTCTTAGAGTCAACACTCTACAAGTAGACTTGGATTCATAAAGCTTCTTCAATGAATCCCAAGCTTCCAAAGATGATGTGCACTTACCAACTTCCTTGAGAAGCTCACTGGTAACATTCATCTTGATAATGTGTAGAGCCCTTTTGGCCCTCTTATCATACCTCATTTGATCTTGTTGTGTTGCTGGTCTCTCCTCCAAACCTACAACAGTATCCAAAACATCATTCATCTCAAGAAGTGATTTCATTCTCACTTTCCACATTGAATAGTTACTTGAGGTAAGCCTATCTTTGAGCATTGCCTTGGATCCAATCTTCATTACAAATCTTTCTCTGGAATTATTTAGAAGTGATTAATATTTTTTTACAATCCACAAAATAAACGAAGTAATCCATTCATGGAAGGAAAGAACCATTATAAAACTTTTTTCCAGCTATATTGTTTTTATCTGACATGACCCATTGTAGCTTAAAACATGCTCAAGATATGCAACTAACAAAAGAAAAAATTCTACGGTAGTAAGACATATTACTGACAATAAGTAGAAAAAATAAGACAAAGCTATATTTTCCCAAAACTATTAACAATGAACATTGAAGATATTGAATGACACAATCTTGTGATACTAAATCATTGAACATTGAAGACTACGAGAATCCATGTATACCATATGGCCTCTTGTATTTTTGTTGATTTTGGTGTATAAAAAGAAACTCAATGGCTATTGGATTTCTATTGTATAAAAAAGAGCAAAGTTGATATTTTATATTGCAAACATAGAGTTCTCAATCAGTGATGTGAATATATTATTTCGCATATTGGACATGACCATCCATTCATGCTAAGGTGGAAGTCGAAGAACATGCACCAACTTGCTCCAAGTCTCTTTGATTGTGATATGTTGTACTATATAAATAGAAACACAATCGCAATAATCTCTCTCTTCTATGACTACAATATTATTCATATTCTATGTTGAGAATGGAGTGTATTCCTTGTCTTGACTTGACGGTATTTGTAGGGTCCCATACTCATCCAATGATGTGGAATTGTCCATCCATAATTAAAATGTATGATGAAGTATTTCAACACCCACATGCTAGGATCATTGGATGAGAGTGGGGCCTTGCTTGCACCCTTAGTTCAATTGAGATATATGCTCCTCCGTTGAGAGAACACATTCATAATCATCATGCACCACAATCCAAGTCTCAACACCTTTATTAAGGTCCAAGTCCAAGGTCTAAGCAAGGTAGAGCCTCTAAAGTTGAGTCCTCCATTGAGGTTTACTCTTTAATGTTGACTTTCTTATAGACTCCCTTGACCAGCTTCAACTCATACTATTTGCCTTTGCTAGACACAACCACAAATCACTCTTTGTCTATTCTCAGTGAAGAATTTGGGCTGGGCGCTTAGGCTACTCAAGAGCTCAAGGAGCCCTTGTGCTAGACTGCATTTCTAAGACGCTCTTGGTTTCTAAGAAGCTCTACCCAAGACATTTTTTCCCTTCTTTCAATGAGTGTAAGAGCGGATAAGCTACTATTAAGACATACTCCAAGTTCCAAGTGAATTTTTTTTTATAACAAAATTCAGTCTTTCATTTAAAGGCAATGAGGCCTTTGAAAGGCGTTATAACTGGCCCATTTCAATGCCAGCCCATTGTTTGAGAAAATCTACAAAGCATAAGATTGGAGTCAACGGTTTTTCTCAAAAATCTATATCACAGATCTTGTGATGATTTTTTGATATAGGCATATGAATCCTTCTTCGAATAATAGTCCTCCAAAAATCGAGAAGCTTAAAAAAATGCAAATTCCTCGAGCATAACCAAAAAAGATTTTCAGGCACTACCTGGCCTCACGCCATCCACGACACCAGTAGTAGATGCCAATGGCCATGGCTTTTTGCCTGGACACCTGCAAGCTGTAGCCAATGACAGCAACTCATCCTAGTAAGTTCATGGCACGCTAGAGCTGAGAAGCCCGCCACCGTTGGATCCTGCCTTCCACATCCAGATTTTGCCACGTTTAAAAGAATCGGCCGTAGATAGGAGTCCAAGTGGCAGTAAACCACGTGGCAAACATCCAAGGGTGAGATTTAAAATATCTCTTGCTACGGTGGGGCCACTGGCATTTCTACCCCTACTCTGTAGCCTGTAGATAATAGGTACTGATATCACATCAGAGAGGACAGCCGGCCCCATATCTTATGCGCACGGAGAGGATATTGTCACGCCACCGTTGGATTGTGGGATCAGCGTTCAGATTAACCGATGAGAGGAGGACAAGTGGCAGAAATCCAAGTGAGAGGGCGTAAGATTATCGTGGCCGTTAAAGCAAAGTACAGCTTAGGCCTGGATCTATGGATCAGGAATAGCGAGGAATGATAAAACTTAAAGACGAAGCTGAAGCTGCTTTAACGAAAAGATAAAATAAAGCATCGATTAGGACAGGTTTTCTTACAGAACATCCATCCATGATCCATCCCATCGAGAACTTTTTCTCTTCTTCTTCTTCTCCGGGCAATAATTGTTCATCATCGTCGTCGTCGGCTTCCTTCTTTCTTATCTATGTAGCCTGGAGCAGGTGCAGATTGCAGTGGTTGTGGCGTTTTCCGCATCATCATCAGGTGAGTTTTTAGCATTTATGACTATTTCCTAGCACTGAAAGTACTTTCATCCGTTGCTGCTTGTTTCCAAAGTTCCAATGATCCCATCCATTTGCCATGTTTTTTCATTCTTATCTTGCAAACAACAAAATGTTTCGTCCTTGTTTTGCTTCTCTGGCTAGTATTAAGTCAAAAGATTTGCAAACAAAATGTTTCGTCCTTGTTTTGCTTCTCTGGCTATCATTAAGTCAAAATATGCAGGTCCTCTCTTCCATTTTCTTTGATTATCGGTATTTTGCAAGAAAACATATGTTTCTGCCGTGTTTTGCTTCCTTGGCTAGTTAGAATCTGGAGGCGCTCTCTTCCATTTCAATAATTCATCCATATGTTGCAAGAAGACGAAATGTTTCGTCCTTGTTTCTCTAGGTGATAATAATCTGGAGGAATTGCTACTTTTTTGTTTTGTTGTTCCTGTTTTCTAGCTTTTAGAGTACTCCATAATCCATTGTTGCTCTGTTCCATTTTCAATGTTTCTTCCATGTCTTGCAAAAAACGAAATGTTTTGTCCATGTTTTTTTTTCTCTGGATAATAACAATCTTGAGGAACTGCGGCTTTTTTGTTTGACCTTCACAAAGTTATTTCGATGTTCTAGCTTAATCCATTTCTGCTCTTTTCCATTTCAATATTTTATCCATGTCTTCCACAAAAGTAAATGTTTCGTGGTTATTTTGCTTCTCTAATTAGTAATAATCTGGAGGAACTTCGGCTTTTTTGTTATTCCTATTTTTCAGCTACTGAAGTCTCCATAATCCCTTGCTGCTCTCTTCCATTTCAATGTTTTCTCATATCTTGCAACAAAATACAATGTTTCGTCCACGTTTTACTTCATTAGCTAATAATCTGGAAGAACTGTGGCTTTTTCATCTTCACAATGTTGCCGTTGCTGTACAATAACCTCTTTAATGCTTACAGTACGAGGTGTAGCGTTGTAGTTTCCATCGGATCACGAGAAAATCTTAGCGCCGCCAGATCTGCTCACCTGAAGAGCAGCCATGGAGGTTTAACTCGGAGTCCTTCCTTTTTTTCAATGCCATACAGGCTTATTTTCTTCAAGATTTGTACAAGGATGTTGATTTGTTTTTTTTGTTATGCTCCAAGCTTAGATGAACAGTCACATATAGCAGGTAGTGATACTAGGATGTGGTTTGCATTGTTTGCAGCTAGTCGAACTGAGAGTTCCACTGCACTGCGACGGATGCGAAAGGAAGCTCAGAAAATCTCTTTCAAGAATGATAGGTGCGGATATGCTTGAATCCTAGCAGTGCTTTAGTGTTGGCAAGGACTTGTGCTTTATATCTTCTGTGCAAGGATGTCAATTTGGTATGGTTTATTGCTTTTCAAGTTTAAAATGAATTAAGTCCACTATGTTGTCCGCTGTGAAGGCACCGACTGATACATTGGCACTTGACATAAGCAGGTGTAGAATCTGTGGATGTTGACCATGAGCAGCAGAAGGTTACCGTGATGGGATTCATAGAGAGGGAGAAGGTGATGAAGAAAGTGAAAAGAACTTTGAAGCTTGCAGAGTTTTGGCCGTTCGGTCACCACAACATCCGCCACAATAATTACCACCAACACCATGAGCACAAATATGAAAAGCACAGACGTCCCCGTATAGATTATTGGTCGCATAATACAAATTACGTAGATGCGTATTCACACCAAAACAACCATTACAATAGCCACGACCCTTACGTAAGCTCATCTAAGCAGACTGTCCACGGAAAATATGGAGGTGGTAATACGCGTTCCAGTTATGATCATGACTATGGCTACGAACAGCACTATAGGCCTCCTGTAGATGACAAAACTACCACTATGTTTAGCGAAGAAAATCCAAATGCTTGCTCTGTGATGTAAGCCTTTTAGCTACCGGACCGTATCGAAAGAGAAGACTGAATAACGAGCGGTAGCAACACTTTACTTTATGTGTGTGCTATATTTAGCTCTGCCACCAGTCCTGTGACCTGTCCCTTGTCCTTTAATACACCGGATTTCATGGGTCTGCGTCTAATGGAGGCCATGTATAGTTCAAACTTCATTGCCTTTGTTTCGATAACGTTTCGTGCTTCGTATGTTGTTGAGGGCAATTAATCTGATGAAATATTATGTCCATAGCGATGTTCTATTCATGCTGACCGGCGACGCTTGATTAGAAACAATTTGGTGCGTTAAGTTTGAACTTTGCTGTAAGAATGCGGGTTACCAAGCAATTGTGCAGTGCATGCTCTGGAGTGCCATGAAGCTGGTACGAATTTCATTTAGGCAGCGTTGCACATGAAGAGATTGCGAGCTTTTCCGACCATCATTTTATAGAAACGAACATTTTGCTCAGCCGTTCGAAAGTGCATAATGAGTCAAGGCTTAAGCAGTTTAGGTCTTGGTGGATGCTTTTGAACAGCAGACAAGGATTTGCTCCGCCGTTCAAAAATACATAAATGAAATCTATTAAGCAGATTAGGATTTTGTGGATGCCTTCATAAACAGCCGAGTACTTTCATTGCAAGTCTCATATGACTTAGTTTACATTTGTAGCTTCCAATCTTATCTTACCTCTTTCTTCTTACGTGTATGAATCCTGATTTTTTTGTGCTGTTTGAGCTATTGAACAGATTTGCTTCACCGTTCAGAAGTACATTATTGAAATTTATTAGGCAGATTAGTTAAATGTAGGTGCCTCTAGCAATCGAGTGCTTGCATTGCAAGTGAGATGCATAAATGTTAGGCCTGGGGTTTAGCAGATAACTAACTATTAGGGAGGGTTAACACATGTAGAGGATAATGATTTACAGTTGAAAAGTTGATCATTGGATTGTTTAATTGTTAAAAAATTGATGATTTTGTTTTAGACTAATGGGTGGTGGTGATGGGGTTGACCGTTGGGCTACCAAAATGCCCTAAAAAAAATGATGTGTATTTAAAGTCATGGTAACACGTTTGAAAACATTATAAATCCCTAAAATCCCTAAATCCTAAAACGTTGTAACATGTTTAAAATAAAATTTATCCAAGTCAGGTCCTTGAAGGTGAGAGTAAATTATGTTAATAAATAACAATAAACACTTTTGCTATGTAATATAGAGGTAACTTTTGTCCAGGGTTGATTGTATACAACTTCGTTTACAAGTGTGATCTTGTTCATTGATGATTGTGTGTGTCTTTGTTTTTTGAGCTATACACGTGTTTAGTGGAACCCATTCTCTTCAGACGATCCATTTGCTCCTTAAAGATGTACATGCATATATGGTCTGTAGCTAGCTATTGAGCAAATCTACTCTTGATTTGGCATCAACTATTTCGATCCAGTACAGGTGACTATGGACCAAACGATTAGCTATTCTGTTGTTTGGATTTTGCGTTTGGTTCTTTGTAGGTCTTAATCCATGTGCTTAATAAAACAGCTTATAATTTGCATTTGTTTTTTATTGCTCCTATTCAACTCTTTTGTTATTTTTTCCCTTTTAAGCTTAGTAAATGCCAAGGACTTGAGCATATTGCTTTGAGTGTAAATGTATGAAGCAAAGATGGACAACTTTCAAAGAACGTCATCGATAAGCTTTTATTAAAATAATAAAAGCTTCTTTTAGATGTCTCATCGTTGTAAGATACTCTCTCTCTCTGTCTCTCTCTCTCAGAGCTCCATCTCTCTCTCTCTCTGAGGTGCGATGGCAGCTTTTGCTGGTTGCCATCCCCTTGCTAGCCATCAGTATCACCTCCTTCACTGGCCGGATTAGTAGCTTCAACTCACTGGATTAGTAGCTGTCTAGCCTACTTTGCCTGCATAACAAGCTCGTCGGACCACCGCTGTTGCAACTCGTGGGATTAGTATCTTGCTGCCTGTTGATCCAGTCTAATAGCAATAGGTGTCCGACAATTCAATTCGTAAGCAAGAATGCAAGAAAACGTCAGATATGACATCAAGAAGATGGACTCAAAGAAAGACAGAAAGCGTGTATATCAAAAAACCTACAGGTCAAGTGGCCCTCTAACAGTCATATTACGCCAACATGACCCAAAAACAGACTTAGGGATGTCTAATTCCCAACAATTCCTAGCTCATTCCACATATGTAAAATCAGTTTTTAAATTTTACAAAGGAAATGGTGGTGCCTCACAGAACGTAATCTGTGGGGCAAATTGTTTTTACAGGCACCTTCCAGCGTTTTACGTAAATAAAAAAAAAAAAATGTAAAAGTCGAATTCACGCAAGGGAAGGGCCGGCTCCTCACCCCTTCCGCCCGCGGATGAATGTGCGCCCTCAGGCCTCCACCCTCGGGCGCACAATCTTCCGGGGCGGAAGGGCCTCGGAGCAGGACCTTTCCCTCCCTTACTTATCATGCAGATTTGTGATTCCCATTGTCATTCTTTGTTTGATGATCCAAATGCCTTGGTCAGGTGAGCCACCATTTCATATGTTTTACAATAGGTTAATTTCACAAAGCCCGATTGCACGAGGTCTTTCACAAAGTGATATTGAAGACTTATATGTTTACTTCTGTTGTGGAGGCCACCATTCTTGCACAGGTATATAGATCCATGGTTGTCAGTATAGATCACGAAGCCATATGAAGGAATCCCTATTTCCTTGCACAAATTCATCATCCAAATATATTCCTTAACTGCTTGGCACAAGTCCATAAATTTTGCTTCCATGGACGATAACGCCACAGACTTTTGCTTTGTACTTCCTCATGTCACTGCTCCCCCGCTCATGAATATGTATCCACTTGTGGACTTTCTATCATTTGTATCTCCCGCCCAGTCTGAATCCGTAAAGCCCATGATCTGATAATTGTTGCCGTTGTAAGTAATTCCAAAGTCCACCGTTCCTTTAAGATACCGCAATAGTCTCTTTGCATCATTCCAGTGATCTCTCCCAGGGTTAACAAGATATTGACTTAGCTTTCCTACTACAGTTGCTATGTTTGGCCTGTTGCAAACCATAGCGTACATCACTGCTCCAATCGGGCTACTATAAGGACATTTTGGCATTTCCCTCTCCTCTCTTCTTGGTCACTTGGACACATTTCCTTTGTCAGCTTTATCCTAGTTCCATGGGGTGTCTATAGGGTGTGATTCCTCCATCCTAAATTTTCTGATCATGTCTGTTTTCCCTGACTAATACTGATTGTTTTATTCTTTCTATCCCTCCTTCCTTCTATGCCTAGACAGTAATGTATGTCTCCAAGATCCTTCATTTCAAATTGTTTCTGCAACTGTCCCTTGCATTCTTTCATCATCTCTACGTCATTACTTATCATGATTATATCATCCACATATAGAGCTATTATTACAAAGGAGCTTGATGTCTGCTTATAAAATATGGTTAGAACAACATTTTATGAATCCATTTTTTTTGAAGAAGATTTCTATCCTATCATACCACATTTTTTATGATTGTTTTAGGCCGTATAGTGCTTGTTGAGCTTGCATACCATATGCTGATCCTCCTCATAGCCTTCATGTTGCTTCATATAGACCTCTTCAAATAACTTACCGTTGAGGAAGGCCTTCTTCACGTCTAGCTGATGTACCTCCAATTCTTCTACTGTTGCCCATGCAAGCAAAATCCAGACGGAACTAATTCGTGCAAAATCCAGATGGAACTAATTCGTGCGACTGGGGCAAAAGTTTCTTTGTAATCCCCAACTTGTGCACGCCCCCTGTCATGCAATGAACATCTCACTAACTCCATGATAGTCTTGTTTTTCCTCTCTACAATCCCATTTTGTTGTGGGGTGTATGGAATAGTAAACTCTCTTTTGATTCCATGTTGGACACAATAAGCATCAAAATCCATGTTTCTGTATTGTCCACCATTATCGCTCATCCACACCTCTGCTTGTTGTTTGAATTGCATAAAGCGTTCCAGCACCTAGTCTTTATGCCTGATCACGTCGACATGGTTGGCCACATACATCAGTAAGGATCAAATCAAGCACCTCCCTGCACTTGTCATATTCAATGTTTGGAAAGACCTCACGATGTTGTTTCCCAAAAATGCAGGCATCACATTTTGAAAAATTTTCCTATAAGTCATAATCATAGCCTCTTAGCATCCCATGTTTGGCAAGCTTTTGCATGCTTTTCACTCCTAGATGGGACATTCTTTTATGCTATAATTCATTCTTCTCATGTTTGCTACTGGCAAGGCATATCATCCCTCTCCCTTCAGACCTGCCCTGGAGTTGGTGGAGTCCTCCAATTCTAGTTCCAAGGGCCACAATTTCACCTTCCAGTTTGATAGTACAATGCCCTTCATGAAAGATGCCTCCAGTCCTAAGTTGGTGATACTACTTATTGATAGCAAGTTTTTGGCCAAATTTGGTGCATGTAGCACGTTTTTAAGCAGAGTAGTACTTCCTCCTCCTAATCACAGTGATACAGATCCCTTGCCTATCGCATTGATTGTGTCTCTATTTCCAATCATTACTTCTCTGCCATCTAGGACCAGCTCATAAGTCATGAAAGCATCCCTATTGAATGTCATGTGGGAGGTTGTTGTAGAATCAAGATACCTTGCTGGGTGGTAAAAAAAAAAAATCATGCCGTTATCCACACTACAAGGAGCCTTTGGACCTCTTCCTAAGTCAAGTCCCAGCCCCAAGAAAGTCTTGTTATGATATAATGTGGAAATCTAGTTGTGAAGTGGGCCTCCCCCCAAGCCTCTCATGGATACCATTTGGCATCAAGGCCCTAGTCAAGATAAGGGCAATGATGGAGTCCTTTTCTTGGTCGCCAACCTTGGACTACATGCTAGTGATTTCTCTCTTGAATTTTCAATCATCTTGACCACAGACACATCTATTTCATTGCATACCCTCCTCCTCCACCTTGACCCTCTATATTCTCCTTTATGCCTAATCAATAAAAATAAAAAAATCATAATTGTAAATAATCCTAGCACTAAATTATCAGTAAAGTAATTCTAATTAATTACCCATACTACAAAAAAAAGAGAGAGCCAAAAATCAAGTCCTAAAACTCAAGAAAGTTTACAGATAGTGCATAGCTTGTATACTTCAAATTTTAGGGCACAAGGGTGTTGGATTATTCTCTTGATTATCGACTAATTGCTTTTTAATCTTCATCCACTTTTATTATCCAGTTTTGCAGTTCTATGCATGTTTTTACACAGTCTGTAGAAATGCACGAGAAATCGCTCACAAGTGGATCCGACATATTGGACATCATTCGACAAACTTCGGAGACTTCGGCCACTTCAGATGAATTGTTCCACTTGAATTGAAGCTACAGACTTGCCCTGATCGTTTCGCAAGTAAATTTCCAGGAAGAACTAACTGGATGGATGCCAGCTCACTATGGCCAACTGGCCATTAAGATCTACGACCTAATTAGTTGTCGTACTGGACGTGCATTATTTTGCTTAGTATAAATAGTTGATCATACTTTTATTATTTCAATGCATTTTCAACGTATTGAAGTAGGTATTGTAGCAGCTCTCTCAAGCTTTCAAGCTTGAACACTCTTGAGCATTCTAGTTCAGTTCTTTAAAGTTCATTTAAAGTTTTGCTATTAGCACTTACTGCTTATCAGCGGAAGTGCGATCAGACAGAGTTTCCCAGTTACTCAGAGATACTTAGAGTGCACAATTTCTATCTGAATTGTCTTGTGCTCATCATCATCTGTTTAATGCTGAATCAATCTATCCTTTATTGCGTTCAGTGTTATCGTCAAGACTATCAAAATTATGCATGCTAGAATCATAAGTCTACAAACTACTAATTTTTTTTTGCATGATTTCTCTAATCTTGTATTCAAAAGTAACTTTGAAGCCAATGAGGATATATACTTTTTTATGTACATAAGTGTCCTTAGAGGATGATTCACTTATTCTCACAAAAAGTTTGCACCATGCCATAAATTTGAAAAATTACAATTTTTCAAATCAAAATGACCAAATCATTCTTACTCTCATAAAATCTAAGAGCACATACAACGTGAAATCTTGCATACCACCTGAATTTTGCTTTCCCTTTTCATAATAGGTGAGCCTCATAGACTCGCCCATTGTTCTAGCTGACTTTTTTGAAGCACCTCTGATTTGAGGTTGTTCCTCCTCAGTCTTGCTTGACTCCTCTTGGAACTCAACAATATTTGGCATGCTAGATTGAATATTTGAAGCATGATCAAGCATATACATATACTCACTATATCCAATCATGGTACCAATCAATGGAATTGGATTCACTTTGGTCATATTATTATGTTGGCTCTCAACAAGAGCTTTGTACTTCTCAAAAGCATCAAATACCATGATTTCCAAGGACAAAAGATACATACAAGTGTCTCTAGTATGATCATTAATGAAAGTGACATTCAACTTTGCACCTTGAGAGAAACTAAGCACATCCAAAAAAATAACTTCCACAGGAGTGAAAGATCTTGTAGTAGACCTTTGAAAGTCATGCTTGTGTGTCTTTGAGAGACTCCAAGCCTCACATATCTTATCACTCTTGGAAAAGTATCTTGGTGAGCCGAGAGTTACCTCTTTGTTGCACTTGTTCTCCACTTGTGTCAACTCCTCCTTTGACATCATCACACTCACATTAGAAACATTTGCATCAAGCCTGAATAACCTCCCTGCTTGAAGCCACTTTCCATACACATGTCATTCTTGAGAATGGAACAAACATCGTTCTTGAAATGAACATCAAACCCATTCTCCATCAATTTCCCAACAATCAAAACATTCTTGGTGATAGAAGGTTCGAAAAGCACATTTTCTAGATTTAACATTCTTGAAGATTCTAGATACAATGAAATAGTACCAACACCTTCAGTACTATATTCTTGATCACTAAAAATTGACTTTGTAGCACCATGATAAGAGAGTAGAATTGAGAAATATTCCTGTTAGAATGCCATGTGGGAAGATGCCCCACTATCTATCCACCAAATGTCACTTGAGTTGCCTTTGCTTGTTGATGATGTGGTTTATGCCATCAAAGGTGATTCAAAATCATCTTCCTCTTCCTCATTTCCAAGACTACCTTGTTTGCCCTCCTCTTGTGCAAGTTTTCTCTTGAAGCATTTGTATGCATAACATCTTTTCTTATCACAAAGAAAACTTTCTCCTTGGATTTGTCCTTCTTACCCTTTTCCTCTGAGCTTGCTTGGCCTTCTTCACTCTTTGATGGACCACCTCCTCGTTTCTTGTGGGACTCTTTGCCTTTCCACTTCCCTTTCTTGAGAAAATTTGCCTCCTCATTACCCTTGTGCAAGGATAGAGACTCCATCCTATTCTTGGCATATAAAATTCCACTCTCCTCGACTATGAGAACACTATGGAGCTTCTCAATGGACGAAAGGAATTCTTGGATGGCAAAACTTTGAACAAGATTGTAGTACTCATCTCCCAGTCCATTTAGAGTGACTTGGACAAGCTCCTTATAAAGAGCAATGGTAGTCATGAATTGTTGTTCAAATATAAATGCTCTATACGAAGTAGTCGACATAAATATTGAAACTCGATTGTATGATGAAACATAATTTTGGGCATACTGTTGATTGAAATATATTTCTTCAAATTGGGTCAATACCTCATTCATAGGTGTTTGCGAATATTTGACCTGATTGACCTAAAAAATGGACTCTTGTCTCGAAATATAAAATTTGCAGTTGCCCATATAAAGCGTTGGAGCATCAATCCCAAATAGTGAAAATACCCAAAGTTGAACCAGAGATTTGATTGTTCCAAATATCCATTGATGAACAATCATTGTTGACATTCCTCAATTGAATATTTATTTTGTTAGAACCCACCGAGCAATGCAAACTTCTCCAAAGAAACTAATATAGAATGCTGGCATATTTAAAATTCAGTTTCCAATAAAGTGCTAATTGAGCCAATCATTATTCACGTCCATAGTTTCCAAATATAAACGCAAATTAGATGATGGCATTTGAGTTCTAGAAGTAAGATCTTAACTAATGGATCCATGAGGCGTTGAACAATAATCCAAACTATTGATACAAGTAGAATTTCCATGGATTAATGAAATCTCTTCATTTCTACCAGTATCCATGTTGAATACCTCATACTCTCTTAGATCATTGTCAAAAGTAGAATTATTCTCAAAAGCTCCCATATCAATTTGACACGGTTCGTAGATCGGATCCTGATAATAACCACTCAATTTCAAGCCATGTCATATAGTCCTCAATCTGAAAGTTTGATGAATGCCTTGATCGGCTTTCTTTGAGCATAGCAATATTCTCAATATGACGATCCATAGTTGCTTATTTGACCATATTAAGGCATTGATGTAGGTCATGTTCCACTTTGATGGTTGAAATGAAACTCGAAAGGATGTTCAATTATCTTCACATCCTGATCTGACTTTTGACTTTCGTTTGAATCATGATTTTCACCATCTAATGTTAACTTGATCCGAATCGTGAAATGGACTTTTGTTGCCTACAATTGTATCCGGATCTGGGACTTGACTTTCGTCGTCGCTTTGCTCATCTGACTCATTGTTATCACTTTGCTCATCAGACTTATTGTCATCGCTTCGCTCATCTGCTTCGTCATTGTCATTTATAGGTTCTTCATTTTCTTCTTCATTTTCCGTTTCTTCACTTTCTTGTACCTGTTTTGTTTGTCGATCCACTGATGCTTTTGGTATACACTCACTTTTTGGATCCGCATCTTCATTTTCTCAAACTATCTGGATTGTTCTTCTTTCCTTTCAGCTTCCAACTTAAGCCTTTGTTCTTGTTGCTCGTACTTTAAAACATATTCCATAGTTTAATCGGAACCCAGGTTGGAGAGAAGTAGTTTGTAGATAGTTTTATACAATGCTCCGATATTGAGGTTGTAAGCCATATATATAACATTGTACAAGATATACTTCTCCATAATCGAATATTGCGACCATTTGTTGGAATTCTCTATTGTACTCAGCAACTATAGTTGTCTGGTCCAAAGAACACCATTGGATGAAGTCAGATCGATTGAAGATCTGTCTACAAACTCTTTTGAAAGCTAACCAGTTCTCAAGAAAAAAAGTCGTGAACGATGTTCCACCATGACTGAACACACCCTTGGAAACCCGATGAAGCAAAGAAAACTATATCACTGTCACCAATACCTCCACTATAGTAGAAGTTATAATCCAAATCCTCTAGCCAATTGTCTACATCAATGGAGTGGATGCTTCCATCAAAGGTAGGACTAACGTATTCAGAAAGTCATTGGTTGTAATAATAAGGTTTCTGTTGAGCGGTGACTTTCCACCATTCATTGATATGGTTTGTAGATAAGTGCTCCAGAGCAAGTGCACGCTCCATCATATTGCGCAACTCCATAAAACTAGCGGCATTAATGGATTTGGAAAGAGTTGGTTGATGCACATTCTTTATAGGCGTTTGAAGGAAACCCACATAGTAGTTCAAACATTTTCTATACTCACATTTTGTCTTCTGAACCAATGCCAATAATTACTTGATTAAACTGTTGTACAGAACCAGTTTGTTTGAGAGATTCAAATGATTTCTCATAAAACCTGGTAATACTATCAATGAAAGCAATTTTGAATTGACTCCAAAACTTTGTGCTCAAATGTGCTTGAGTATCCCACCATGCTCGAACTTGTCCTTGAAAGCACAATGAAGCGAAATAGATTTTATCTTCTTTAGAATAATGGCGATGACGAAAATAAGCTTCTAATTCAGTCAATCAATCATCAATGCTGATTGAACTTGGTTGTCCGTCAAATACAAGGCTGTAACGTATGATTTCAGATTGTATTTCATCAGTAGATGGAAATTGAATGTTTTGACTATAACGGTCCATCATCAATGATTAGTAAAGACTTGTGGACTATGAATTCACCGTCTGAAATTTATTCAGAATGGTATTTTACAAGTTGGTAATTCTCCACCCACTTAAAAATTCTGAGTCCTCGAAGAATAAAGTGTAACAAATTAAAATGAAGTAGCAGTTGTGTTCAATTTGTCACCACAAGCAACTTTGCTTTTTACAGCATCGAATTCCGAGCTCAAACGGAGAAATTATGGAGCTTCAAAAATAACTAATGAAAACATGTAAAATCTTACTCAAGAAAAGGGGTCTTACAAAAAAAAAAAAAAAAAAAGACAAAGGCTTAAACCTAACCCTAACCACGATCCAACCCCCCCCCCACCCGCGCGCCTTCCTATCACGCCCTCCCCACTCTCTCTCTATGTTCTTTCTTTCCTCTTTACGTCCCTAGCACCCCTACACCTACCCTCTCCCTACGCGGCTGCTTTTTCCCCCTCTCACAAATGCATCTCTCTCTCTCTCTCTCTCTCTCTCTCTCTCTCTCTCTCTCTCTCTCTCTCTCTCTCTCTCTCACGCCCCTCCCCCCCCCCTCTCTACCTACGTGCAACAACGCTCTCTCTCTCTCTCTCTCTCTCTCTCTCTCTCTCTCTCTCTCTCTCTCTCTTTCTGAACCTGCCTGCGCCACGGTCCTGCCCCTTGAAATTATATGAGAATATTCCTTGAGAATATTATGTGGAATATCCATTGCCCTTCCATTTCCATTGATTGTACTCTTTCTTTCATTGCTAATGCAATTCCATTGTGATCTCATTGTTTCTAGCTTTCTATTGTTGTGCGAGGGTAGGGTTAGGTCAGTTTTTTTTTTTTAACCTGCGAAACTTCAAAATGAAGAAACTGAAATTTTTTTACAAAGAAACAAAACCTCACAGATGAGAAGTTGAAGTGCTTCTCTCTCACTTGGAAAAATTCACAAAAAAATTTCCAAAATTCTGGCTAGCTTGACCCATCTCCGCTAATTTGATCATAACTTTCTCAATATTGATCCAAATCACACAAATTCAGTACCTCTGAAAAGCTAACAAGAAGCTCTATTAGGCTATAGGATCAGATCGATGATTGAATGTGATTTGATGGGTCAAATTAACAACAGAACAGGGCTGAAATTTTTGAAAGAAAAAAATTAGCAAAACTAGAGCTAGGGAACAAGATTTGTCATAACTTTTTGGATACTAATCCAAATGACCTGCCATATGGATCAAATCAAAGCTAAGACAATGATCTGAAATTTTATGTAAAGAAACTTGAAGCAAAAGCTCAAATCAAATCTGAAAAATGCAAACAAAATGAAAGGAAAATTCTAGTCACCTATTTTGATAGCTTTTAGAAAAAGTGCAATAACGTTTGCATCTCTTATCTAAATGCTTGCAAATTGGTGCAAATGAAAGCTAAGACAAAGCTCTAAAAACGCATAGAATCAAAAATAATGAAAAATGAAATTGAATGTAAAAAATTGGTCTGAGAAGACCTGAAAATTTCAAACTTGAAAATCAGCAAAAAGAAAGCTACAAATGCAATAAACTTATCAAATCTTATGGAATCCACATAGAATCATCATGAATCATGGATCTATGCTCTGATACCAAGAAATGTCATGTGTCAGATCCTAAGCAAATAGTCAAAGAGGAGGGACCCTAGTCCTTTTAACTCCAAACATGCAATTGATTCTAGCAAGATTGCCCAAAATTTCAAGAATAATGTGCACAAAGTTGTTTGATTGGCAAACTACCCAAACACAGGCCTATTGACTCCACTATTTTTTTTTTTGGAATGTGGTCATTACTTCTGACATGAAAAGACGTCATCTTGGAGCTCCTCTTTTCTTCAATGAGTTAGGACTCATTGAAATATGATAAGTAAGTATTTGAAACAAATTTTTTCTTGAGTGATGCTTAACTTCACATTTTATAGCACACACCCTGACAACAAAAGTGCCAGTTGGGTGTTTGAAATCCTAATTAAACAAAATCATCATAACCTTTGATTATACAGTTTCCCAAAAGTAGTACAATACATTCATCCACTTGAACTATTACTATCTTCGATGGTTCAACTATTATTATTACTATGTTCTAGAAAATATAGACAATAGTTTTGTCTACCAAGGTCGTCTGTGCCTTTGACCTCCTAGTCGAAGCTGTCAAGGACTACATTAATAGAATAGTCTATTGATTAACTACACACTTGGCATTGAGCTAGCTAGCTCTTCAATGTATAGTACCGTCTTATATAGTGGATCACTTTATAGTCAATGCATACATATGATATCATATAAATACTAATTTAACAATTCCATACAACTAGAGATATACACAAATTTATTAGTTTTTCATGTAAAATTTAGACATGATATTATGAGAATCATCCAAGGTGAAATAGTCATAAAGAAAGGCACACTTGAATAGGCCATGCCACCAAGTGAATTAGATGAAAAAGACAATGTTACTAAGAGATGATGAAGCAGGGCATGGAAGTTGGAAGCAACATGTAGTCTGCACATATGCTTTTAGGTTACTAGTGTTGTAAGTGCAATTTTTTAATGTTTTGGGCACTCGTCCAATTGTGCATCCATGTAAATTTGTATAATGTTCGATAGTGAGAAGAAATTTTTTTTGGAGAAAAAAATTGATATCACACCCTATTCTTGGGATTAGTTCGATAATGGATTTTTTCAAATGATGCGACCAATGCCTGACATGCTTTTGAAAAGCTCACAAGCTAGCTTTGCATTTTTTCTTTATTCTACTCAAATGCACACAATATTTTGACATCAAATACACATGTTGTACAAAGTCGTTGTGGTTAATAGAGTCAAGAAAAAGACATTCTAGTAGGTTCAAATTTTCTTCCAGCTATGATGCAAGTGTCAGACATCCTATTTAATGCTAGCTAAAAATGGGGTATATCCTAAATTGCTGATTGATACAATGAAAATGAAATGGGAAAAACATGATATTCTCAAAAAAATAAGCCAAATTTCATAATAGAGACCGTTAGATATTTTGTTCACTTTCTCATTTACCCATAAGATTTCTTAAGTGCTATTGCTCTGTTGAGAGTGCAAAATGACCTGGATGAAATTTGATTATGTCTGTTGGTATTAGTTCGATAATGGATTGTTTCAAATGATGCGGCCAATGCCTCACATGCTTTTGAAAAGCTCACAAGCTAGCTTTGCATTTTTTCTTTATTCTACTTAAATGCACGCAATATTTTGACATCAAATACACATGTTGTACAAAGTCGTTGTGGTTAATAGAGTGAAGAAAAAGACATTCTAGTAGGTTGAAATTTTCTTCAAGCTATGATGCAAGTGTCACCACACATCCTATTTAATGCTAGCCAAAAATGGGGCATATCCTAAATTGGTGATTGATACAATGAAAATGAAATGGGGAAAGCATGGTATTCTCAAGAAAATAAGCCAAATTTCATAATAGAGACCGTTAGATATTTTGTTCACTTTCTCATTTACCCATAAGTTTTCTTAAGTGCTATTGTTCATTGTGGCTCATGTGTCAATATGAGTCTTCTATTGTAGAGCTTTTCCAAGAATAGCTCCTTCTACTCTTATAAATGTTTGTAGACATTTTGATAAAATTGTACTTTGATATTTCTAGATATGAGAAAGTTGGGTCATGCAATATTTGATGTTGGATTGATGAAAGCGGAAGTTTTGCGTTTAATCAGTGATAAAGTCTTATGCACTTCAATAAGATATTGAGAAATCCCAGCATAAGGTTGTCTATTACAATGTTACCTACAGCTCCCAAAACAATGGCAAGTTGTTGAAAAAAAATCTGTAAGGGAAGTTTTTTGTCAAGAAAATGAAACTTTTCTTGTCACATCTGTTGTTGTGGTTATGATGACTTTGCACTTGCAAAGGCAACATGAATACGTGTTTTTGTCCTTTGTAGCTTATCTTTTGTGCAAGAAGGATAAGTTGTCATCCAACCATAAAGTGCACACATAATCCATTCTAATGTATAGGTAAATAGTCTTCTCAAGAAACGTCATTTAAGTGGGTCATTTTCAAAATTGCACCTTATGACATGGAGCACATGTAGAAACCTTTACCTTACATAAAAGTGGACCTGAAAACTTACATACAACCCAAAATTAGTGCTAGATGTGATGTAAAAATGTTTTTAGCAGCATCTTATTACCAAATTGATAAAAATGTTGCCAACAAAGAGAATATCTATAGGCCTTGAAAGTCATGTAAATTTTGTAGTTTGCTAGGCTTGTAGTTTTTTGGACATTGATTTTCTCATGACCTTATGACCAAGTAAGTTGGCTAAAAGTTTACAGTGAAGTCGGATGCTTTACATAGAGAAAACTTAATTGAAAATACATTTGGGAGTGTAAAGGATAGTGAAGTCAATCACCTTCCATGGTATAACTTTTTATATAGTCCACATTTTTTGGTTTTTAGTGACCTATGCATATTGCCAATAGAAGCTTATGCATTTTAGGAAAAAATAGGACAAGTATAAATGGATTTGATACAAAACGTGTTGAATGTGACAAATTTGGACACGGAGAGAGAGAGAGAGAGAGAGAGAGAGAGAGAGAGAGAGAGAGAGAGAGAGAGAGAGAGAGAGAGAGAGAGAGAGAGAGAGAGAGAGAGAGAGAGAGAGAGAGAGAGAGAGAGAGAGAGAGAGTTACTATTAGTAATGTGTCGTTTCATGGTGAGTTAGACCAGCAAAGTATTTTTCTTAATCATTTTAAATTGTAATCTCTTTGTTTGTCAATTTTCAGCATTTGAAATATTCAAGTCACATTGAGCCAAGCCTTTTGTGATTTCGAAGATCATTTTATTTGGTTTTTTTCTTAGATTGATCCTCTTTGTGAATAGAAAGCAATAAGTAGAATTAAAAAAATGTGAATATAATTTCCTATGTGCTTTCGATTACAAGAGTCTTTTCTCTCTGAAGCAAACACCATAGACCACTGCATCACATTGGTGTTGTATGTCCTGGTGAACACATTTTCAAGCAACGTTTTTACCAAGCAAAAATGTTTTTTAAGGACTAGCTACAAATGAACTCCCAAGAATTAATGATGTCGTCCATGACAAGCTTATACAATAAAAATATGAGCTTAGCCTACTCCTAATTCTTTTATAAAGGGTTTAAGGGCTAAAACGACTTAGGAAAAAAATTGGGATTCAACATTCATAACATGCTTATAATTGAGGTCGTCACACTTTCAATACTCATATAGAAAGTCATAGTGTGTTTCAAAGTCCTCTTCGTGACATTCATTTTTAAGGAAGACCTTACAAAAACTATTCATAGGTTTCACTCACTAGCAACTTACAAATAGAGGTAATTTTTAGTAGTTCTAGTGGAAGGTTTTGACCTCAGTCCCTTCATGGTTTGAGACATTGGATTGTTCATCCATCTAGTTTGATACTGACCCTGAAATTTGATCTCAGCTGATTGTCAACTTTAGGGTCGAAATACAAAATCGATCTTCAAGGTCAAAATACATAAATACAATGTGATACTCAAAATGACGTGTGCACGATGCCTAGTTCAATTCGGCCATCTAATCTTGCATTTTCAAACTTTTGCTACTAACCATCATCTATGTACATTCTCACTACTCAAGTACAAGTCTGTGTGTACTCCAAATGACTTTGTGGCCATCCAATCCTATTTAGAGAGCAAAGAAATTCTCATAAGCAGTCAATGACTAGATATATAAACACAACAAGAATGAGAGTGGAGAACTTGGCAATTTGTTGGCAAGACGTTGCTTAGAGGCCAATTGTAAGAGTAGCAAAGTGTCTTTAGCAGATCGTGCATAACACAACTCATTTTCAGAGCCTAATAGGCTGTCCCAATAGCCGATCACTCAATTCGATTTGTTTGTATTCTTTTTGTCAATGAAATTTGTAATATTTACCCATCATCCATAATTTAATATGTTGTTATTGAGGACCCTATTGTTGTTTTGAAGGCACTAACCTTACTTTCTTTTGTGTAGGTCCATAGGAAGATGAGCTTAAAACCCGAAGTCAAATGTAAATCTCTTGTGATATTTAAAGACATGAAGTACTTTTGTATAAACATCTATGGACCTGAGATTATCTCTTTGAGCAACAAAAGTGACCAAGTAAAAGTATCTACATGTAAATTCTATCTTTTTGGGTGCTTTGAAGAGAGATAGTGTGAGTGCCAATACGAGCTACATAATGATCTAATACTAGCTTATGAATGAATCATCTTTAGTAAATAAATTGACTACACAAGACTTGAAAGACATGAAAGTGTGCTTTGATATAAGGCATACTGAAATACATTATTCTTCTTTTGGTCCTCATTTAGTATCCTTTGTGAGCCTTTTGGCTAATATGTTGGAAATCATCTCCAAGATGTTCACCATTTTTGTTGCCATCCATTGATTCCTAATGCCTATGAAAGGAAGGTTTTTGTGTCTAGCTTGACCATTGATAATTCTATTCTTGTAGTTTGATCATTGACAAAAATTTTGTTTTGTAAGTGTTCTCCTTTCGATCCCCTAGATGTAACACCTCTAGCAAATACAATTCCATTTTTGTGTTATGTTCCTAAATAACTTTAGGTTAATTAGCCACTATTTGTAAGTTGAGATCAGCCTAGGAAGCATTAGGAGATTAATACGAATTGACTATAGTTAGGCTATGTCAATCACGATTTGGGAAATCTAGTAGCCTTAAGTTTATACATGGGCACAACAATTATGGCTAGAGAATGTTATGAAAGGATAATTGGAATTTAGACATAAGGGTGAGATACTGGCTAATTACATTAAGGTTGTAGCCACACTGGTTTTGAGCCTATTTAGCTTAGGGGACATGGCACTAAGAGGTACTTGTGGATTAGTGATTGATGATCATATGATCAAGGCTATATGCCTGGAAGCCTTTACATCATGTAGATATTAAGTTTGGCGTCCATAGAATGGTCTCGTTGATATTGGACAACATGGCTAGGAACTTGGGGAGATGTACTTGTTGTTTACTAGCTTATCTCATAGGACAAGAGTGAATATGCATTTACTCTCTAGATGGAGGTAATTCTAATGTCTAGTTTTAGTGATTTTTGGGTTAAACATGGGTTTGATCTCATAGAAGTTGTTGCACCTTGTTTCTCAATTTATGAATATGACTTTTCAAGTATTAGCTCTACTATCGAGCTAAGAAGATCTTGAGTATGAATTATCTCAATTTTGAATGGAAAAAACTAGTGATCTTGAGTAGTCATTTGTAAAATATTCGAAATTTAGTTATTTCCATAGGATTTTCACCTTGTTGTGTGAAATTTCTCATCTTCAAACATAGATCCGCTCTTGGATGTCTTAGATCTTCATTTTCTCTTGTTTTAGTTGGTTATCTTCAAAATTTAACCTCTTGGACTCAACCTTAACACCATGAATGCTTGTCAACATTAGAGAAAATTTGGGTTTGGGAAGGGCCCTATAAGGATTGCCATGTAGGATGACAATTTTTTGGCAATGTAGAATACTAAAATAAAATCGGTTTTCTGCCCGTAGTCCTGCCCACACAGTCTTCAATGATCAGCTATTATGTGGGTAGTATAGTTTGTGACTGAAAAAAATCATAACTTTTGAATGACAACTCGGATTGAGATGATTATGGGTGCCATTAAAAAAGCTCTCGACGAGAGCTTTTCAACAACATCCAAGATGACCCAGTTTCGAGCCATGGTGAAGAAGTTATGGCCAGTCAAAAATTTGGTTGGTCAACACTTGGTCAACCCGATATCTCTTTCAAGCGCAGTTGACCGAATTCCGATATCTCTTTCAAGTGTAGCTGACCGATTTGGTCAACTGCGTTTCAAAGAGATAAAGTGTTGACCGACCAAATCTTTGACTGGCCATAACCGATCAACTGCGCTTGAAAGAGATATCGGGTTGACCAAGTGTTGACTGACCAAATCTTTGACTGGCCATAACTTCTTCACCGTAGCTCGGAACTGGGCCAATTTTGACAGGGGGTTGGTCCAGCTAAAACATTCTAAAAGGGTCAAGGGGCCCCACCTCTAAAGGCGGTTCGGCCCTACGTGAGCAATAGAGGATTTGCCACTTCCAACCCTGATGGCCTTCTCTATTGCCCCGTGCTCCCCAACCGATGAGGGTTTTCCAGGCTCTCAGAGATACGGTTGCAATGAGGGGGTGCTGTCAATTTTGGTGCAATGATTCACTAGCTTTCTAGGGTTACGGTTCCGTAAAACTTCTGATCACTAATTCACATTAGGATCTTGCTAATGTCTCTTTCCCCATTGAATTCGGCTTACAGTTAGTAAAATACTTACATGGGCTTGAAACCGATTTATTGCCTATGATGTGCTTGTGGGGTGCAAGTTATACACACACTAGTGTGACGCTTAACCAAGGAGGTGTATTTCAACCACGGATGGTGGACGGCCTGCTCTGGTGTTTCACAGAGGTCAGGTTCAGTTGATACGTTTCATAATTGACAAAACTTGAAAAACCGTTTCACAACTTGATGATTTCGCATGGTAGTTTAACTAACCAACCTAACTCAGCAAACCGTAAAACGAATTTTAAATCTGTACGACTCTTGGCTACAATTTTTATGCTTTCACTAAACAAGTCGAAGAATAGTAAACAATCATCGTCTACTTTCTCACATCGCATTTGTTCATGAAGTGCTAAGCTTCTAAACTGAATTCTAAGTTGTGTTTGTATGCTTCACTACCAAACTGTAACTATGGCACATGTCCCATGATCTTGATCGAGGCACAAAAGACACATACCTTGATTGAGTTAGTTTTAAAAATGACTAAATGAGTGCGTAACATGTATTGTGACATCAATCAAGGTACAAAAGAGACAAAGATCTCACGCCAGGTACATATGATGATGAAATATAATCTCATTAGAGGTACGTTGTCATTGAAGGACGACAAAAATATCTCGATCGACATGTTTGTCATATCCTCGATCAAGGTACAAATATGCAAGACCTTGTTTGAGGCACATATGTTCATGATATAAGACCTCGGTCAAGTTATATACATCTAAGGACGGTTGGAGAGACATATTTTAGGATTTTTGCCATATCCTAGAGAACTCATCTAAATGTAGCCATTAGAGTTTTGGATTGATACACATTCGATAAAAAGATCTCGATCAAGGTATATGCAATCCATTGGACCTTGTTCAAGGTATATCTTGCATTGTAAGATGATGCTGTAAACTCAATTACGGTTAGGAAGAGAAGATAGATAAGACTTCCTTTGGGACATGACTTGAAGAGGAAGGAGGATGATGCTCTCCAACAATAGGCTCCCCAATGTGTTTTCAATTGTTGGTGAGATATTATTTTCTATTTTTATTTTTGATGATCCATGATGCAAAAATTTTCAATAGTACGATATTATTCCTATATTTTGTTCAAGAAATGCATTATAAGTTGCACGAAATGGCATAGTACACCTTCCACATCTACCTACATATCTAGGTGAGGATGAACAAGCTAGACGTGTCAAATGAGCTAAAGCGCCAAACAACATCAAAGAGGAGGGACCTTAGTCCTTTTAACTCCAAGCATGCAATTAATTCTAGCAAAATTGCCCAAAATTTCAAGAATAATGTGCACAAAGTTGTTTGATTGGCAAACTACCCAAACACAAGCCTACTGACTCCGCTATTATTATTATTTTTGGAATGCCCTCATTACTTCTGACATGAAAAGACGTCATCTTGGAGCTCCTCTTTTCTTCAATGAGTCAAGACTCACTGAAATATGATAAGTAAGTACTTAAAACCGATTTTTTCTTGAGTGATGCTTAACTTCACATTTTATAGCACACACCATGATAACAAAAGTGCCATCCTAATTACACAAAATCATCATAACATTTGATGATATATTTCCCATAAGTAGTACAATACATTCATCCACTTGAACTATTGCTATGTTCGATGGTTCAACTATCATGATTACTACGTGCTAGAAAATATAGACAATAGTTTTGTCTACCAAGGTGGTCTATGTTGTTGACCTCCTAGAACCTGTCAAGGACTACATTAATAGAATAGTCTATTGATTAACTACACACTTGGCATTGAGCTAGCTAGCTAGTTCAATGTATAGTACCTTCTTATATAGCGAATCAGTTTATAGTCAATACATACATATGATATCATAGAAATACTAATGTAACAATTCCATACAACCAGACATATTTAGACATATGATAATATGAGAATCATCCAAGGTGAAATAGTCATAAAGAAAGGCACACTTGGATAGGCCATGCCACTAAGTGAATCAGATGAAAAGGACAATGTTACTAAGACATGATGAAGCATGGCATGATAGTTGGAAGCAACATGTAGTCTACATATATGCTTTTTTTTTTTTTTTTCTCTCGAAAGAAGTAATCGTCGATTAATTATTTTTTACAAAAGTACCATTAGAAAAAATTTGAGCACAAAAGGGGCCTTTTAAAAAGATACTTTTTATTTTTTTTCTCGAAAGTTTCTTCCACATGGTTCAATCAAAACACTCAAATTTGAAATCTATGTAGCATAGCTCCTTCAAATTGATTTTTTTCTCTTTTTAAAAGAACTGTAATTTTGCGTCGGGGGCAGCCCGTAAATAAGCCATTTTATCTTTAGTATATTATGCAACTCAGCAAACAAAAAAAAAACCAGTTTAACTTTTGAACAACAACTCGGATTGAGATGATTACAGTGCCATTAGAAAGCCCTCGACGAGAGCTTTTCAATGACACCAACATGACCTAGTTCCAAGCTATGGTGAAGAAGTCATGGCCAGTCAAAGTTTTGGTCGATCAACACTTGGTCAACCCGATATCTCTTTAAAGCATAGTTGACCAGTTTGACCGAGGCCATAACTTCCTCACCGTAGCTCGGAACTAGGTCGTTGAAGACCTTTCGTTGAGGGCTTTCTAATGGCACCATAATAGTCTCAATTCGAGTTGTCGTTCAAAAGTTATGATTTTTTTCAGCCATATACTATACTATGCACGTAATAGCTAACCATCGAAGAGTGTGGGTAGGACTGCGGGCATAAAAAGATTTCATTTTAGTACTTTACATTGTCAAAAAATTGTCATCCTCCGTGGCAATCCTCATAGGGCCCTTTCCAGGGCCAAATTTTCTCTAATGAATTAAAAGTCAAAGACTCATAAGCTTATCTGCTTCTTTGAAAAGAAGACGGAGGGAGATGACAAAGTCACTGTAGAACAACTGATCAAACAGATCTTGATTCTACTAACAAAGCGCGTAGTTTACTTGACAAAGGATGAGAAAGAAACGAACACAAACTCGAAACATTTCTATTCGTGATCAACTAGAAAGATTCGCGAAACAATTTCTTGTAGAAGCTAGTGGCTTTCTTGTTGAAGCTCGAAAGATTCGTGAACAGAATCTTGTCGCGAAATATTCTGTTTCTTGTTCAAGCCTCAGATGTCGCGAAATTGTCGCGAACAATTCGCGAAATCTTCTGGACTGTTCTTCAAGCTCACCTGTCGCGAAACTATCTCGAATAGTTCGCAAAATGTTCTAGATTTCTTCTTCAAACTCAAGAATTGTCATCTATTGTGAACAATTCGTGAAAGACAAAAATGTCGCGAAACATGAAGCTGAGATAAGAGATGGACTGTTGTGAATAATTCGCGAACAAAATTTCTTCGACCCTGGAAACAGAGCGTCTATTTGAATATCAACCGTCGTAAACGGTTAGATATCTACTATTACAACATTGAAAGGCCAAAAGACCTGTCTTGTAACAATATAAATACATGTGCACTACTCGTTGTAACTCACTCGCTCAATTAGAGACACAACAGCGAGATAAGACAACAAGAGATGTATATTAATGATTTAGATTCAAAGTTATAAAAATTCGTTTTTGATCAATAGTTTCTTATTGTCTAAATTGTCTTAAGTTGTCTCTTACTTTCGCATATAACTTTCACACGCATATTCAATAAGAACTAATACTGTTCTATTAATACATAGATCAAATACAATCCCGATTGAAGACATTGATATTAGTTTGATTTATTCGAACTTGCATCGTGTTCTCTGTGGAAGAATAATTACTATTTTTCCTACAGTCACCATTTCCAAATTCCCTACAATTCGTTTCAAGCCAAATGTTCTAGAGAGTAATTATTCTAATGCATTGCCAAAACTTTATAATCTTACCATTAACAAAAGTAATGTCATTTAATAGTGTTTTTAGCTTACTAGTGCACACAATATTTTGACATCAAATACACATGTTGTACACAGTCTTTGTGGTTAATAGAGTCAAGAAAAAGACATTTGTTTCTAGTAGGTTCAAATATTCTTCAAGCTATGATGCAAGTGTCACACATCCTACTTAATGCTAGCTAAAAAAAATATGCTAAATTGGCGATTGATACAACAAAAATGATAAAATGATCAAGGTATCATATAGGCTTAAAATGTATCAAAAATCATATGTGCGCACAAACATGCTGAATCGAAGCATACAGTAGATCGTTGGAAAGCTAATTTTGCAAGAAAAACTCATGCAGAATTACAGAATTTTCCGGTTAACTGAAAAATAAAACAAAAAAAAAATGCAGGCCAGGAACGAGGGAGAGAGAGAGAGAGAGAGAGAGAGAGAGAGAGAGAGAGAGAGAGAGAGAGAGAGAGAGAGAGAGAGAGAGTATGGCTAGATGTGGGCCATACCCTCTACCAGACACGTGTTAGTATGGGAGAGAGAGAGAGGGTATGGCCCATGCATTGACACGTGTTGCAACGTGACAATGCATGGCCAGACATGGGCCATACCCTCTGCTGGACATGTGTCAATATGGCTGAATTTTTTTTTTGACACGTGTCGCACAACATGTGTTGAAACATGCTGATGTGGCGAGACAAATGTCGTGCACACACTGGCCGGTGGTGTGTACATCGTCTCCGTGTCAAGCGCAAATTGGTGGACTACAATTTTTCAAAATTGTGGGAACATATTCTCAAAAACAAATGAGCCAAATTTCATTGTAGAGATTGTTAGATATCTACTTAACTTTCTCATTTACCCATAAGTTTTCTTAAGTGCTATTGTTCATTGTGGCTCACGTCCTTCATTGTAGAGCTTTTAGTGTTTCCAAGAATAGCTCCTTCTACTTTTATAAATGTTTGTAGATATTTTGATAAAATAGTACTTTGATATCTAGATATGAGAAAGTTGGGCCATGCAATATCTCATGTTAGTTTGATGAAAGTGAAAGTTTTGCTTACAATCAATGATAAAGTCTTATGCACTTCAAAAAGAAATTGAGAAACCCCAACACAAGATTGTATATTACAATGTTGACTAAAGCTCCCAAAACAATGGCAAGTTGTTGAAAATTAATTTGTACGGGTTTTTTATTTTTTTTTAAAGGAAATGAAACTTTTCTTGTCGCATATGTTGTTATGGTTATGATGACTTGTTGCACTTGCAAAGCCAACATGAGTACGTGTTCTTGTCTTTTCTAGCTTATCTTTTGACTGTTTTTGTATAAGAAGGATAATTTGTCATCCAACCATTAAGTGCACACATAATCCATACTATCGTATAAGTAAATAGTCTTCTCAAGAAACGTCATTTGAGTGAGTCATTTTCAAAATTGCACCTTACTCTAATGTGACTCATAATATGACATGGAGCACATGTAGAAACCATTACCTTACATAAAAGTGGACCTAGAAAACTTATATACAACCCAAAATTAGTGCTAAAGGTGATGTAAAACTGACTTATGCATTATCTTATTACCAAATTGATAAAAATTTTGCCAACAAAGAGAATCTTTATAGACCTATAAAGTCATGTAAATTTTGTAGTTTGTTAGGCTTGTATTTTTTTGGACATTGATTTTCTCATGACTTTATGACCAAGTAAATTGGCTAAAAGTTTACGGTGAGGTCGGATGCTTTATTTAGAGAAAACTTATTTGAAAATCCTTTTGGGAGTGTAAAGGATAGTGAAATCAATCACCTTCTATGGTAAAACTTTTCCTATGGGCCACATTTTTTGGTTTTCTATGACCTATGCATATTGCCAATAGAAGCTTATGCATTTTAGGAATAAAAAAATAGGACAAGTATAAATGGATTTAATACAAAACTTGCTGAATGTGACAAATTTGGACACGGGGAGAGAGAGAGAGAGAGAGAGAGAGAGAGAGAGAGAGAGAGAGGGAGAGAGGTATTTGCTTATTATTAGTGATGTGTCGTTTCATGGTGAGTTAGAGCAACAAATTGTTTTTCTTAATCATTTTAAATTGAAATCTCTTTGTTTGTCAATTTTCAGCATTTGAAATATTTAAGTCACTTTGAGGCAAGCCTTTTGTGATTTCAAATATCATTTTGTCTGGTTTGTTTTTTAGATTGATACTCTTTGTGAATAGAAAGTAATAAGTGGAATTAAAAAAATGTGAATAGAATTTTCCTATGTGCTTTCGATTAGAAGAGTCTTTTCTCTCTCAAGTGAACATCATAGACCACTACATCACATTGGTGTCCTATGTCCTTGTGAACACATTTTCAAGGAACTTTACTACCAAGCAAAAATGTTTTAAGGACTAGCTACAAATGAACTCCCAAGAATTAATGATGCCGACCATGACAACTTTATACAATAGAAATACTTGTTATGAGCTTAGTCTACTCCTAACTTTTTTAAAAAGTTTTTAAGGACTAAAACCACTTAGGAAAAAAATTGGGCTTCAACATTTATAACATGCTTATAGTGTGTTTCAAAGTCCTCTTCGCAATATTCATTTTAAGGAAGACCTTACAAAAAAAAGTGGCATTTCATAGGTCCCTCTCACTAACAACTTACAAATAGAGATAATTTTTAGTAGTTCTTCATGTAGTGGAAGGTTTTTTACCTTAGTCCATTCGTGGTTTGAGACATTGAATTGTTCAAGGGGTTACTTTTTGAGATCAGCCTAGGATTGATTGGTCCCCCTCACTAACCAACTTACTAATACGTGTAATTTTTTTACTATAATACTTAATGTAGAAAGTTTCAACCGTCGTTAGTCCTCCCTTGGTTTGAGACATGAGGGGGTAGTCTCTCAAACCAAGGACTAAGATTCAGAACCCTGTAAACATAACACATAAAAAACCATAAAAATACTTAACGTACTTTGAGGTCTACTTACTTCACAAACAATGGCTCCACCTTAGAAGAGGGCCTTAGGAATATGAAGAAGAACTTTATGAATTCTTAAGGTTAATCTCGCTAACCACTTCTTCCATGTTTGCCAAAGACTCTAAAAACAACAAACTAAACTATGCAAAAATTTATTTGTATTGTAGGAACCTTCATTCTTTCCTTGGTTTGAGAGATGGGTGTCTCAAACCACGAAAGGATTGATACATTGGACTTCCTGGTTTCAACTTGTCTCAAACCTCCTTTTAGTGTCCTAAAGCAAGGAGGCTTGAGATACTAGACCCTTGGGTTCGTGTGCATCAAACTACGACTGGAAACCTTCCCTTACACATAATAGCAAGTACTTGTTTTTTCTGTGTGTTCATGATGCCTCTCAAACATCAAAATTAACAAAGCAAGGAGGCTTGAGATACTAGACCCTTGGGTTCGTGTGTATCAAACTACGACTGGAAACCTTCCCTTACACATAATAGCAAGTACTTGTTTTTTCTCTGTGTTCATGATGCCTCTCAAACATCAAAATTAAATGTTGTCTTGACTCATGAATTTACAATGCTTCTTGGTTTCCAATGGGAGGCTCGAACTTGAGACCAAAGAAACTTTGGATGTCAAGATAACCCACTGAGCCAACACCCTTGACTATCATGAATTTACAATGATGGAAGGTTCATGTTAAACAACCATCGACTAAGAGACACCTAGCACACAACAATCAATGTATAAGGTTCATCTCAAAGTTTTAATAGAAGCTTAAGTTGTGACAACATGTAATTTGAGCATTTGAAATAAAAGGGATGACAAAAAGTGCATGCTTGGGCATTGTGCAAGAGAAAGGCCAATGCCTTTGGACATCCCCTTGGGCCAAGGCCATCAAGGTTGAGCCTTTTGCATACCCCTAACATGCAAAGTTTTTTAAGAGCTTTTGTGCATAAAATCAATAACAATGGTTGCTGGAATCTATGAACCAACAATTCTTGGAGTAGTTTACGAAGTACATGCATGTTGTTTCCTGAGGATAGCTCACATTTATTTGCCCTTGCCACCATTCCAATTATCACAAAAATGTCATAGAAATTTCCTTTTTCTCTTGAAATACCCAACATAACATGCCCCCAAAATTTGACAACCTCGATAGGAGGACCAACAAAAAGGGTATGTCATAACCTTCTTATTGCACAAAAAAAGAAAAAAAGAGCACAATCTCACTACTTCTTGCAAAACTGACCAATCTCATTGATGTTGCATGGAACTGGCTCAGCCCCAACTTACTCCAAAATACGTATTAACGTAGCCTTTTATAAAGTACTTAGATGCAAAAGATTTGCCAGAAACTTTTTCTCCCTTATAAATACCCAACATAATCAACCTCTAAAATTTGATGACCTCAATAGGAGGAGCCACAAAAATGGCACATCATAACCTTCTTGTTGCACAAAAAGAAAAACTAAGAAAAGAAAACAATTTTCCACTACATTGTAAAGCTGACCAATCTTGTTTATTTTGCATAAAACTCAACTTTCCCTTACACCAAGCTCACTTGTTCAACACACCCTATTCCACAAAAAATACACCTACTAAAAACAAATCTCAGCTCAATTTATTCCAAAAGATTTATATGCAAAGGTGTTGCCATATCTGGCAAACCCTATTCACAATTGTCACATGGTGTAGGTTATGTCTTGCTATGGCAAACTATACACTTACACACTTGCATTTATCAAAGGTGTACAATATTGGGCAAAGCACACCTTCGTGTGGTTGTCTTGGTTGAGAATTAATGAAAGGCATATGGAAATTGTTGAAGGCACATGAAAACAATGAGAGAGAGAGAGAGAGAGAGAGAGAGAGAGAGAGAGAGAGAGTACATAAGAACATCACATAGTCTCTCTTGACAAGTCAAATCTTTCGAGTATATATCCATGTATGTTGAGTATACTACATACGAGTGTGTGAAGCTTATACATATGCAAGGCAAAGTAATGAACATAGTAATTTCATTGAGGAAAAAAAACCTGACCCTCATAATTTCAACTTTATTTCAACGGTGCCCTGAAATGTGATGACAAAGCTATATAAGTCCTCCTAGACAGTGACCTACTTCCTTCTCCCTCTTGTTGAGCTCTTCTTCTCTCCATTCCTCTCTTGCTACTACAATTTCTAGCAAGGTGGTTTTAGCTCTTTGCTTATCATAAGTGCCTTGTGGGTTCTGGTTTGGCATACCACTTCATGTCAGGCAAAGTGGGCGATTTACATCTACTTTTTGCCCTACAGTTCAGCGATCCACCTCCTAGAATGAGTGTACTACTTCAAATGTTGCCCACCGTTGGATCAAAACCATGGGAGAAGATACAATCCCCACCGTACATAAGAAACTTAGTGGGCAAGATTGTATTTGTATCATAGTGAAACAATTTTTGGTGCTTGAAGTGTAGTTCTTAATATGGTGCTTACTTGGTCTAAAAAGTCGCAGAAGTACCATAAACCTATGGGAATAATATGTCATCCAGTAGAGATGAGCGTGTATAGAGCAAGATTCATGTGTGTGTGTGTGTGTGTGTGTGTGTGTGAGAGAGAGAGAGAGAGAGAGAGAGAGAGAGAGAGAGAGAGAGAGAGAGAGAGAGAGAGAGAGAGAGAGAGAGAGAGAGAGAGAGAGAGAGATGTATGCATGGCTTGGAAGAGAGAAAACCTCTCATCCAACTATGCTTACATACCCAAGAGAATTGTTATATTTTTTTTCACAAGGATATATAAACTATATGCTATACAAAGAGCCCTAGCAGGGATGGTACATATATTTCTCAAATATGTCCCAGTCATTATTGTCAAAGGGGAGTCAATTTTTGCTTTCCCATTTCTTTTTGACAAGCACACATTGAGCCCTACATGAGAGAGAGAGAGAGAGAGAGAGAGAGAGAGAGAGAGAGAGAGAGAGAGAGACAGATCCCTTGGTAGGGACAACACTTTTTTGTCATATGTCATCAATAGTGCAACTCCATTATATAATTGTCAAAAGGGCCATTTTTGCTCGCATGTTCCTTTTTTAGCCCTATATGATTTATTTTTTTTACGACTATGCAAACACAAACTGGTCTTCCTCACTAACTAGCTTACCAACACACCTAAATGTTTGTATTGTAGAGCGCTGACCCTAACATGCAATATTCTTTAAGAGCTTTGGTGTATAAATTTCATAGCAATGGTAAGTGGAATCTATCAACCACTATTTCTTGGAGCACTTTACAAAGCACATGCGTGTTATGTCCTAAGGATATGTCACATTTATTTGCCCTTTCCATGATTCCGATTATCCACAAAAATGTCTTAGATATTCTTTTTCTTTTTTTGTCCCCTTGTAACTATCCACCGTAATGTACCTCCAAAATTTGACAATTTCGGTAGGAAGACCAACAAGAAGGGTATGTTATAACCTTTTATTTACAAAGAAAGAAGAGAAATAAATATAAATAGAATAAATTTCCACTAATTGCAAAACTGGCTAGTCTCGCCAATTTCTCAAGGAGCCCGACTGAGCTTGCTGGTTTTTGTCAAAATTGGTTTAACTCGACCTATTCCAAAATATGTCCACCTAGTTAAAAAAACAACTTAACTCAACCTATTACAAAAGTATTCATACGCAAAGGAGTTGCCAAAAACTTATTACTAACATAACCAGCCTCCAAAAACTGACAACCTCAATAGGAGCAAGAAAAAGGGTACATTGCAACCTTCTTGTTGCACAAAAAAGAAAAGAATAAGCAAAAAGAGCAAATTTCCACTACGTTGCAAAACTCACTAGTCTTGTCACAACAGGCTCAACTCAACCTTTCTGACATGTACACCAAAAATAATAAAAAGCTCAACAAAGCCTATTTAAAAGTAAGTATATACATTGGAATTGCCATGTGTGACAATTAATGCTATTAGGGACTATCACATGGTGTAAGTTATGTCTTGCTATTGTATGTTGTGGTTGAGAATTTATGAAAGGCATATAAAACTTGTTGAAGGCACATGAAAACAATGTGTGTGTGTGTGTGTGTGTGTGAGAGAGAGAGAGAGAGAGAGAGAGAGAGAGAGAGAGAGAGAGAGAGAGATTGTGTCTTGTGGGTTCCTAGTAGGCATGGTTGGAAGACATAAGACCTCTTAGTCTTTGTCTACATTCTCACAAGAGACAAGGGCTCTCTCTCTCTCTCTCTGTCTCTCTCTCTCTCTCTCTCCGCTAATTCATTCTTATAATCAAACTCACCTTGGAGTGACACCGCACCTTTTAGCAAATCATCACAATAGTAGCTTACCACTATACAACAAAGCTAAACAAAGTTATGTAATGTTTAAAAAAAAAAAGTACTTGTGGAAAAGAAACTGGAGAGCAAAAAATGACTTTTGTTTAAACACTTACATAACAAGATTGACAGTATGGAGGACATACATGAGAGATATATGTACAATTCTTATTAGGGGGGGGGGGGGGGTGGGGGATATGTGTATAGCATAAAGTTTAGATATTCTTGTGAAAATAACATAGCGAATTTCTTTAGTGTGAAATGTGTTAATTCACAAAACTCACTCGACAAATTGGGAATCCCTAGGGCCTTTCCCCTCTCCTCCCGAAGTTGTTTACTGGCACGAAGGAATGGCCGCATTAGTGGCTGTGAGGATGTAAGCTGACGCAAGCTAGTAAGCGACGAGAATCTCTGAGAGATTGAAATCCTCTGGACACAAGGAGAACAGTGGAGTGTGTGGGCGTAATCTCATCCATGCTAGTAAGCTACTAGGTAGGCTCCCCTCCCCACACAACCCCCACACACAAACCACCACCCTCCCTCCCCCCCCCCCTCCTTTTCCTTTGGGGCCTTACCAAGAGGCCAAAAGCCATAGCACATGCCGGCACCTACCCACGCGCTATCATCATCAATATCCTTGACGGGCGCCTTGCCATTTGAGAGACGTTTGCACGTCAAATTCGCGTTTGAAGGGCCTGAAAGATTCCCAACGTTAACGAGACCCCATTCATTATTTCATCGCCTTTCATTTAGAAAGGCAGCATGGATAAAACTGCACGTCAGCTCCCGTCGAACCCTTCCACTACTGCTAGCATTCCATCTGGAAAACGTCGGACAGGAAAGTCAAGCCCTTCACACGTCAAAATGAATGGCAAGGGGATAAAAATTGCTCGGTGACGTCTCCCTTCGGAGTTGGGGGGCCGTGATAATTTGACGGGCGTCAACTTTTCTCGACGGGTGATGCAAAACGTCAAATTGCAAGACTTAATTTTGTATCTATCTACAGCTGCAGCAGTGGCAGTATTCCTTAATGAGAGAGAGATGCGAGACAGAGAGAGAGAGATCAGAGAGGAGAAAGATGGAGATATGGGTGAAGAATTGAGGCATAGGAAGGGATCAAGGGAAGCCCTTCTGTTGTTCAAGCCAGTATTGAGGTTGGATAGTGCTGTCATCTCTCTAGAAGCTGACTTGGATTGACAGAAAGAACAGAGAATTCACAAAGAGCAGCCCATTTTGTGCATGGAAATTGCAAAAGTAATATGAGATCTCAAAAACCCACAAAGCTGAGAGCTTAACATGAGCGCTGCTTCTGCTTTGGCATTGCTGCTCATCTCTGTTTGGGTGATTACTGAGACACGGCCTGCCTTGTCTGCTGTGTTTTATGATCATGTGAGCAAGGGCTTCCAAGCATCTAGCATAAACTGGGTGGATGCCAATGGGTTCTTCCTTCATTCTATCAACTCCTCTTTTGCTTTGGGTTTCTGCAACCCTGGCTCCGTCCAAGCCTACTTTCTGTGTGTGGTGCATGTCAGCACACAGCAGATCATGTGGACGGCCAACAGAAACAGCCCCATTTCCATATCAGATCAGATGATATTCCAGGACAATGGGGATATTTCTTTGTATAATTCTACAGGATCGGTGGTATGGTCTTCAGGCACAGCTATGACAGGAGCAGAGCTGCTGCAGCTGCAGGAATCAGGCAACCTGGCGGTCCTGGACAGTACCAACCAGTCCCTGTGGCAGAGTTTTGATCATCCAACAGATACTTTGCTTTTAGGGCAGAAGCTCAAATCAGGTGTAAAGCTCATCAACAGTATTTCTGCCACCAATCTGTCAGAGGGTAGGTATTCTCTGCAGCTGGAGGCTGGCTCTTTACTCCTTTCTGCTGAATTTAGCAGCCCTCAAGCCTACTGGAGCATGAACACAGATGTGAGAACCATCTCCATGGGATCGGACTATCCCTCTTATGCATCCCTTGCAGCTGGGGTTTTTGGACTGTATGGGAATTCTTCTTTTCTTGTGTCTGAGATAGTGCTTGCCTCTGCCGCCTCCAACACTTTGCGGCGGGCTGTGCTAAAACCCAATGGAAATTTGGTGACATCCTTTTATGCAGGAACAATTTGGAATGAGGATTTCAATGCACTGCAGGATGTGTGTTCACTTCCTGGTGCATGTGGGCAGTATGGGGTCTGCTCCAATGCCGGGCAATGCAGCTGCCCACAATCCCTATCACCCCTAAACAGCTCTAATGTGGCTCAGGGTTGCGGCCCTCCTGCTCAACTTCCCTGCACAAACTCCAGCACAGACATATCCTTTCGGGATATGGGCAGTGGATTGGATTATTTCTTCAATCGCTTTTCAGCTCCTTTGAATGCCTCCAGCTTGAAGGCGTGCCAGAATCTCTGCCTGCAAAACTGCTCGTGCTCTGCTCTTTTCTACCACCAGGATTCAAACGACTGCTATCTATCAGGAGAGCTAGGGTCTTTAGAATACAAGGGCACTGCCACTTCCTTCACATTTCTGAAAGTTCTGACGTCCACAGAAACACCTTCATCTGCCCCACTGGTGACTGCAAATTCAGGAGGTGCATCCTATATTGTGTATATAATAGTTGGGTGTAGCGTGGCATTCATTCTGGTTGTAGTCTCCATCTTCGCATGCTGGTTTTACCGGCGAAAGAAAGCCAGCTCCTCTGCTGCATTTACCGAGGATGATGGATTTTTGGAGTCCCTTCCAGGTCTGCCAACGCGGTTTTCATACAAGCAGCTGCAGACAGCAACCAATAATTTCAGCACGAAGCTTGGGACAGGTGGTTTTGGTTCTGTTTATGAAGGCATTCTGGCAGATAAGAGCAGAGTAGCTGTGAAGAAGCTGGAAAGTGTGGCACAGGGGAAAAAGGAGTTCCGTGCAGAGGTGGCAACGATAGGAAGTATTCATCATGTACATTTAGTCCAGCTCAAGGGATTCTGTGCCGAAGGTATCCATCGATTACTTGTTTATGAGTTTATGGCAAGAAGTTCTCTGGATAGATCATTGTTTACAGAAACTGCTGATTGCCCTCCACTTTTGGATTGGAGCACAAGGATAAACATTGCTCTTGGCACGGCTCGAGGTCTTGCTTATCTGCACGAAGATTGCAGAGAGCGAATCATCCATTGCGATATAAAGCCTGAAAATATTTTGTTAGATGATAATTTCCTTGCCAAAGTTTCAGATTTTGGGCTTGCTAAGCTAATGAACCGAGAGCAAAGTAATGTCTTCACCACATTGAGGGGCACAAGAGGATACCTTGCACCAGAGTGGCTTATGAACTATCCCATTTCTGAGAAAAGTGACGTATATAGCTTTGGAATGGTGTTGTTGGAACTGATCAGTGGTAGAAAGAATTTTGACCCAACAGAGGTGTCAGAAAAATGGTACTTTCCTGCCTATGCTCTCCAACAAGCAGAGGAAGGAAAGTGCGAGATGCTCATCGATCCCAAGTTGAAGAACGTAACTGATGAAGAAGTCACCAAAGTAGTTCAGATTGCTTTGTTGTGCATTCAGGAAGAGGTGCACTTGAGGCCATCAATGGGAAAAGTTGTGCAAATGCTTGAGGGGATTATTGAAGTGCCCTACCCTCCATTGTCTTCACAATTTGCTGTTGGGCTGCATGCTAGGATGCTGGATGCAATAAGCCAGAGGGAACAATCGATCGCTTCAACTGATTATAACAGTCAAGATCTACTTTCAGCTAGCCAATTGTCTGGGCCAAGATAAGAAGTTCCGCCTGTACTATGAATTCTAACTATCAGAACAACTTTAACTTTTCCTGCTGCCTCTGTAATCTGGCAGCAAAACCTTATTTGGCTATTTTGAGAGAACATGAGTGATTAGGTTATTCGCCTAGTCTTAATCCCATGTTGTCTGAGACTCTACTAGTTGGATGCTGAAAGACAACTCAATGTATAACATATGTACTTGCCTTCGCATAAAACAATGATCAGGAGAAGGAACTTGTAAGTCACTCCATTATTTGAATTTTACTTGACAAGATCTTGATTCAAAGACATGATTTGAGATTTAAAGACATCAATATCATGTTCCTACTTTTGTGGTAGCAAGACTTAAAGATCCTCTGTATTGTCTGTAATTGTAATTTTTATTCTTCTTTGGGAGCAAGGGCAGTGTTTGGATAATTGTTTTACATGTTTCAGTTTGCAGGTTACGTGTGAATGTTTCCAATTCTTGAATTCCATGCTATTTCTATGTTCAATTGTACATTTTTTTGCTTTTTTACATATGTACTAAAGCTAATCTGGATGTATGCTTGTGCATCTAACTTGCACCTATTCTTGGGTGCTCATAGGGTGAGCAGGAATGCTGTATCATGTAGTCTATATGGGTGGACGAGTCAATTCATGCAATCTCCTACGATTCATCATTGAAAGCTGGCCAAAAAGAGTGCTTAGATACATTTTTACACACTAAATTTTGGCATTTTGTATAGAGGAGAAACATTGGTTTGATTGGATTTTTAGATTTGGATTTTGTAGGAGACAAGATGGATAGAAAAAGTGTACATGCTATGTTTCTTGGAGAAGCAATAATTTCATGGCTTTCAAAGAAGCAAGATGTTGTCTCGCTATCTTCCACCAAGGGTGAGTACAAAGGTTTGACATTCACAACAAATGAGATATTGTGGGTCAAAAGATTATTGGTGGAGGTATCTGAAGGCATTCCTCTCATTATATGTGTGACAACATCTAAGCCAAAATCCTTTAGTCAAATCCCATCTTTCATGCTAGGAACAAATATTTCGAAATTGCTCATCACCTTGTGAAAGAAAATCTCAAACCAAGAAGATCAAGTTGGATCTTGTGGATACACACAATTGTGTGGCTGACAATCTTACTAAAACCTTTTTGAAATCTGCATCCATTAGGTTTAGATAACCACTTGGAGCTATTACTCGATCTATGTTCAAAAACTACCTAACTTTTAGATAGTAGTCTGAAAATTGTTAGAAACTAGCTAGTTTGGAACATGCCACATGGCATCCATTGTAGTTGACCACGTATCCCACCTTTTGTACATAGTCAGGTAATTGGAATCCACTTACATGCGTGAGAGGTGGCTGAGTAGAGTCCCAAAATCATCTTCTCATTTATAGGCTAAATTTGAGAGTTTGGTGACAATGCACATGACTCATCTAATCCAACTACCAAGTAGGTGTGATTCCTAGAATACGGGCTTACATGGTAGGGGTGTTGTGCATTACGAGGATGCTTCTTGGTTTCCAAGGAGAGGCTCGATCTTGGGACCAAAGAAATTTTGGATGTCAAGCTAACCAATTGAGCCAAACTCGTTGGGTTGCAATATGATGATGAAGAAAATATTAATGAAATGAATAAGTTGCAAAGAAAGAGGAAAATCCCAACTTCAACTGTCATGCCCATGATTGAACTGATCTCATGTTAATGTCCTGTAAGGAAGTCGATAAATGTCCTGTAAGGAATGTCGACCCAGAAATTAATTATGGTTATGAGAGGTTGGGGTCCTCATGTTATTAGAGTCATAATTAATAGTTTAGAGACCTGAAACTCATGATGGTGAATTTCCATGGAACTAGTAGTAACTCATAAGGGAGTGGTTGATTAGGCTGTTGATGTGTCCCAATGAGGTGTCGCAACTCACTCCTAGTTGAAGTGGAGCCTTGCAAGGTATAAGTATATCCAAAGGCCTCTCCTGAAGATAGCTTGATTTTGTATATGGTAGCTACATGATGTTTGGGTGACATATCTCCTATTGAGTCTTTGTTTGGTCCATAGTTTGGGGGCTACATTCGATTGTTCTAGGTTGGCTTGGTAGGTTTGATCCACCATCTGTTCCCTTTGTTTATTTTGATTTAGCATCCTAGTCTTGGAGGATCCTTGGAGGAGGTCTTGAAATCAACCCTACCAACAATTCACCCACTTTATGTGAAGATGCAAGTACAAGGATGCCCAAGTTGTCTTGTCAAAAGTGGAGGAGAATAAATAAAAGTCATCTTTAGTAATGTTTAAGGCCTCAAAGGAAAAACTTTGAACCAACAGATTAGAGGGGGTGGCTCTATATTGGCAATTCGCTAACACTATATGAATGAGGAGGTGGTTCTAAAAAAAATGCCAACTTCTAGAATGAATAGTCAAGAAGAACTAACGGCTAAAGGATTGATACCCAAAATAGACGTTTGAAATCAATCAGAAAAAGTCTTACATGGTCCCATAGTCTTTGATGACATCAGAGTAAAGCAAGAATCTTAAATCATTGATGTAATCACAAGGGAAGCAAAACATTACAAAAAATGTGCGATGCACAATTGTAAAGTCAAAAAGTTGAGCTAGAGCTCTCAATTATCATATTTGTATTCTACTAAAAAAGTGTATACCAAGAACATCAAGATCAAGTCATACATACCCATTATATGCATTGGCTAACAATTCACATGACAAGTTACAATTTTTAAAACTCATCTAAAGTGTAACTACCATCTATAATGTGATTAGAAGTGAGTCTAGAAAACATGAGCCGCACAAATATGCACATGTTCCTACCCATTCAAGTGATGATGCTCAAGATGATGCATGTGCCATGCATGTGTATAGGGATGCACTGAGAATGATCATCATCTGTTTTCTTTTTCTTGATAGAATTACTCATATATTTTAGCCAATTCTCATATTTGATTGGCACACAAATTGCCAAAGGGAGACAGAAAGCGTTGCCTCTCACATAGGAAGGCTTATATGCCACCATATTCCTATTCTCATCATACCTCCAAGAAAATAGTCAATCAGTGAGACCCCCTACTCTTGAAATGTAAAAAATATTAGGTACAATCAATTGAGCTGCTCAAAACAAACCAAAACTTTTAGGTAATTGGTGGGAGATCTGTGAAATTTCACACGTGTGGAAATTCCCTAAAGTGTGAACATGATCTCCTAAGCAAAGCTTATGCACTTTAGATCTTCTATTGATTGAAATCCAAGATCAATTGATGAAATGTAAGGCAAAGAGGCAAAGTTACATGCATACATTCATAACCAAAGTAGTTTCACACGTGTGGAAACATGTACTACTGAAAACTAAGTCCCAACAAGCTCGCCATAAATCTTGAAGAGATAAGATATAAACATGTGCATCTTGTGTGATCGTCCTACTTTGAAAGCTTGGATACATAAGCAACATCAAGAGATTTTGCACTCTCTTTTGGATCCAATTTTTAGATGCCTTCATATCTTGATCCAGTTACTGTTCAATCCTTACATTCTTGATTGAATGCATTTGTCTCTCTCACACACAAACACAATTATCAGAGATAGAGGATGATCGCATGTGGAAGTTCAAAATGAGGATGATCATGATTGAAAAGGAGTTATGAGGATATGTTAACGGTTCTATAGCCAGACTGACAGAATCCGAACAGCTACCAGCTTGGGAAGCCAAGGATGGCAAGGCTCTTGCCATTGTATCTCTAAGCCTTAAAGACACTCAAATTACTCATGTATCCAACTGTAGTACTTCCAAAGAAGCATGGGACACACTCACCAGCATCTATGAAACCTCAGATGTCTCGACTCGTCTCTTCTTGAGAAAGAAGGTACTGACACTCAGAATGAGTGAAAGAACCTCAGTTGGCGACCATCTGAACGAGTTCAAAAAACTGATGAACCAACTGGCTGTAATAGGTTCCCCTATATCAAAAGAAGACTCTACCATGTCTCTTCTTTCCATTCTTCCATCCTCCTATGATAATTTAGTGTTGCTTCTGAGCAATACCCCTGTGCTATCTCTCCAAAAATTGACAGCAAGTTTGTTGCAGGAAGAAGTCAGGAGGAAAAGCTTGTCCACATCTATGAGTACCAAATCCATGGCACTCTATTCAAACAAGCAGCAATCCAAGAAGAAGAAAGGCTTCAAGGATAAGAAGACAAAGGCAGAATAGCCAGCAGCATCACAACCACAACATCAGTATAGTCACTCATCATCTAAGACCAAGCTATTTTGCAGATATTGCAAAAGAACCAACCACGACATCAAGGACTGTCGCATCCTCAAGCACAATGAAGCAAAGAAGAAGATGCAGCAGCACCAAGAAGGAAACTCTGACACAGTCAAAGGATCTGAAGATGAAGAGAAGGCATTGATGGGATCAATCCAGTAGAGATGCCCATCACTGGTATCTCGATTCAAGTGCTTCTCAGCACATGATGCCATGCAACATGGGTTCAATCTTGTGAATGCATCACAATAAAATGGTCAAGGACATAAATATAGTTGTTGTCACCATAGCTAATCAGACTATCTATGAAAACTGTCTACTAGAGAAACAACCTAGAACGAGATTTCCCAGAGGACAGGCCAAAAGGGCGAAGTCCATCTTGTCACTGATACACAGTGACTTGTGTGGTCCTATGAGCGTACCTCCGTTAGGTCAAGCTCTATATTTTCACATTCATTGATGATTACTCTCGATTTGCCAATGTAATGTTCATTAAGGAAAGTTTCTCATGTCTTAGATATACAAAGTCAAGAAGTTCTAGAAGTGATTTCTTTGGGTTCATGCAAGGAGAGCAATAAATTAGCCAAACAATATCAATCTACTGAGCTATTTCTTGCAAGACTATTAAGTTCAAATGTGCCAAAATAGCAACAAGTACCTATTTCAATAGTAAAGAGATCCACGATTGTTGTAAGCCATTTGTTTTGCAATTATGTTTGTCATCATATTGCAACTAGATGAGGTGATGTTATTACACTCAAGCTTGGTCTAGTTTTTCATCTTAATTTATTTTCAAGGTGAGAAATATATTTAAAATGATTGCCTAGTTTATTGGGAGAGTTCCATTTCAAAAATTGAATATGTTTTTAGTGATACTTGATGGTATAGTCTAGATGTATTGTTTGACAAAAACTCATGGTCCTAATGTTGTAGGTCTCATTTCTTGACCTATCTGATATATATGACTTCGTTGATAATATCTTACCATATATACACAGTCATTATTCTCAAGTGCAAAATGTTTGTCAAATAAATGCACCTTTAGGTTGCCACTCTCAATTATCTCTAAAATCAACAATATGTGAGATTATTTTTTTGAAAATAAGGATTAGATTAAGGTTACTGAGATTTTTACATTGGTTCCAATTATAATAGCTCAAGATACCAATATGTCAAACCAATATGTGATTCAATGTGTGCAATTGAAGTAATATCCTTGTTAAATTGGGTTGTGGACTCCTTTCAAGCACCCTAATAATGCTACTATGAATTGTAGTATAAGGTGGTACTTTGGAGTTAAATCTTCTATAAGAAAGAAGCATTCCTTCAAGCTTAAGAAATATATAGGTAGATCTAGATAACATAAGAATCATTTTGAAAACGTCTTCTAAAGAATCCTTGTTAAATTGGGTTGTGGACTCCTTTCAAAAACCCTAATAATGCTACTATGAATTGTAGTATAAGGTGGTACTTTGGAGTTAAATCTTCTATAAGAAAGAAGCATTCCTTCAAGCTTAGGAAATATATAGGTAGATCTAGATAACATAAGAATCATTTTAAAAATATCTTCTAAAGAATCATGATAATATAACACTTATTGATTGTGAAGGTGAACAACGTTGGCCTATGTTGAAAGCCCTTTTGTTTATATGCTTAACATTAAGCTGGATTGATACAGTATTTTGACATTGACAATACACAAATGTAAACTTTGTCAATACTTTATTAATATAAGTAGATGTTTGGGGGACAAAAAGATAGCATTGCTTTCTCTTAGCCTCCAAGTACATGATAAGTTACCATCAACATTGAAATTCTGATATGTTGTGTGTCTCTTTTCTTGATTGCATGACTATCCATTCTTCGTTTTATTGTATTAATATCATTCTTAAAACTTCCAAAGTACCACGTGCCATTAAGAAGAACTTCATGTAGTCTCATCCAAGCAATTTTCCATCCTATAAAGACTATGCACTTGTGGTACACATACAGGTATGATCATTTGAACTTCATCTTGGTTCATATGGCTTATAATGTGGCTTAGTTTCCAAATTCAACTCATGTACTAGACTATTTGGTGTTATTAAATTTTTGGTTTAAATGCTTTTACATTGTTTTCAAACTTTACATTGATTTATCACAATGAATATAGAATACAATAGCAATTCACTAAATGAAAAAGAATGGAAATTATAAAATGCAATTTTCCAAGCTACGACATATGACAATGATTTGCCAATATAGTATACATAGCAATCATGCAACAATAATGCAAAGAAAACAATCAGATATGTTCATGTGCAAGCAACTATCGGGTTATGCACATAGATAATATAACTTAAAAATTGATAAGAGTGTCATGAATCTAGAAACGAATTGGAAAAGTGAAAATTTAATATGCAAGGTATATCAACAATACATGAAATGGTTAAAAATAAGATGATTGCAAAATGAGAAATTTAAATCAACAACGATGAGATTGCTTGGATATTTAAAACTTATATGATGCATTTAACAAAATGGCAAATCTCCAATGGTATAGGAAAACTGTAGCATTATAAGATTGAGGATACCAATCATGGAATTATAATAATAAATACAATGAGTTTTGAAATACTTAAAGAGTGGAGAAACCATTCTATAGTGAGATGGTGATGAAAAAAAGAAGCTATACACCATAGGTGGATATGCCAAAGGTCGATATACCCCTTATAGTTCACCGTGTGCACCCAATTACAAGGTGAAATATAATTTTTGCTCCACTAGTATCAAATGCATGGATTATATTATTTGATAATGATGGAATGAGAAGAGTGAATTCTAGTAGGCAAAATGTGAATGGTGAAGATGGCATTTGATTTAGTGATTTTTGGTGAAAAGTACCCACATAATAGCAACAAAGGAGGGTACCATTTCTAGGAGCATCAAAGGGCTATCCATTTAAGGTATCAACCATAGTAGTTGCATTTGTTTAGAATTTGGTAAATTATATAGTTCTTATTCATTGAATTTCATTTTTTTTTTAAAATCTTTGGCATTATAAAACACTTTCTTCTTGAATTTCTAGGAATTTTACTTCATGAGACTATAATTTAATCGCTAGTCACTCTTTTGTTAAAGGGGAACTCGTCTATTCAATATCCAACTGCAAAGACCCTACAAGTATTATTGCTTCTAAGTCGTACGTTGTTTAGAAAGTCATGTGACTAGTGAGTGAGTGAGTGAGTGAGTGATTGAGTGTGTGTGTGTGTGTGTGTGTGTGTGTGTGTGTGTAGGAATTCGGTGGGCCTTCAACGGATACAACTTAACCTTTTTGGTTTAGAGGTTGCACCGTGATGCCACTTTAACTTTTTTGGTTCAGAGGTTGCACCAAAATCACAAAGCCTTATGCCCCTTCCGTGAGCCACGTTCCAAAATCTCGTCCCCGGACGCCTAGCCGCCCACGAATCCAAGTGCTCCCCCTTACCCGCAAGGGGCTAGTACCAGGGGACATTAAACACTTAGACATTTACCACTTATATCCACTTTGAACAAAGTCCCACTTCTACTTATGGGATTTCTTTGAGCGTGGTCTGTGGCTCCACTTTGCCATTCCAACACTCCCCCTCAAAGTGGGGCACATGTCACTGTTGCAATTCAGTTTCTTCCTCAATTGATAATGAACAGACACGAGTTGTTTTGCAGTGATTTTACTGCTGGAAGATTGTTGAAGAAGCTCCGACTAGGCCGAGCAATCGGATTGCTCTGAAACCACTATTGGTAATGTAGCGGGCTCTCTGATTGATTCTTGTTGAAGCTCAGATGGAGCCGATATGTCGGTGAAGTCTATCGCTTTAAGCCTCGATCAGTCATCCTCCGAACAAGCAGATAGCTACTGCTAATCTGATGATAAGTTTATAAACAACAGATAATGTCTTAATGATAGCGGAAGTATATCTACTGATAAAACTGAACAAGCAAAAAACAATTGACAGATTACACATTGAGCAAAAGGGATGTACACATTTATATTATCAAAAATGATTGTACACAAAAAAAAAACTTTCTTGAGTGTTGTCTGTTTTCCAGATTAGCGTGTCGGTGTGAGAGAGGTGTTCTCTTCTCATGCATGGAACTAGCTACTGCTAGAACTATGTTTCTTCCCTTGATGCGTGCCTCTGAGTGCTACATTCAGGAAAAACTGTATATTGTATATGCCTCTGATCCATCCAATACATATATCATGCTGGATTTAGATTACAAGATTGATTAGCTAAGTTTAAGCTAAGCATCCATTTAAGTACATCTCTATTGACGTTGCATGGCGTTGGTGGATCGTGGTAGTTTAAAAAAAAACTTCATGCATGAGCCGATATTTCATCCTCACCCTGGAGTGTCAGCCTAACCCAAAGTGTCGGCCTTCTGAGTATGTGGCGAAAAAGCCGAAGTTGGCTGAAACAAAGTCTTGGATACTTTTAGACCTACTGTCACCTTTTTTCAAAATGCAAAAAATGCGAATTGTGCGACAAACAGTTCAAATATACAGACTATGCAAAAACTAGTTAACATATGCAGCAGCAATCTAAGAGACAAGAAAAAAATACTAAGGCTTTAAAGTAGAAAATTACTGTTTCTTCAGCTCTCTCTTAAAGCGTGTATTTTCTTGATTCCCAAGATGGCTCTTTGCCTTTCGAACATCGCCTTATCCAATGCCTTTGTAAAGATATCAGCTACCATCTGCCTTGTCAGTATGAAGATGGTCTTCAACTCGTCTTTCTCAACCAGATCCATGATCAAGTGATATTTGATGGCGATGTGTTTTGTTCTGGAATGAAACACTAGGTCTTTTGTCAGATGAATAGTGGAGGTGTTGTCCATGTGTAGGATCAACGGTTCATCGGTGCTCTGTCCTAGTCCACCTAGGAACTGTCTGAGCCATGTCAACTCATTGGCCATCTTGGTTGCAACAACATATTCTACCTCACAAGATGATTGGACAATTATTGTTTGCTTTTTGCTGATCCAGATAACTGTCGCATCGCTGCTATGGTGCATCCTCCTGAGACGCTTTTACTATCATCTTTGAGGGACGCCCAACTTGCATCACTATAGGATTCAATCTTGAATTCTGCATCTCGACAATAGCATAGGCCATAGTCCTTTGTGTTCTACAGATATTGCAGGATCCTCTTGGTGATCTTCCAGTGCGTTGGACTTGGATTGATATTGAATTGACTTAACCTGAACACTGCGTAAGCAATGTTTGGTCGCGTATTATTTGCCAACTACATCAAAGAACCAATAAGTCTCATGTAGGGCTTATGCTCAATTGCTTGTCGTTTTGCTTCATCTCTGGGATAGTCTTCGTTTGTTAGTGTTGTACCAGAACTATTGGAGTATTTACTCCCTTGCAATCTGCCATGTCGTCAATGATCTTCTATATCTTGACTGGTGTAGATACAATCTCCCAACCTGAAGATCTCTATCAATCTGTAAACCCATGTAGCATTTGGCTTCCCCTAGGTCTGATATTTCAAAGTGCTCAAAATATCTGCCTTCACCTGCGCAATCAGATTGTCGCTCCGTGACAAGATCAGAGTGTCATCTACATAGACACCGACTATGATGATCTCTCCGTTTATGACTTTCACATCAATATTGCAATCAACCAGTAAAGGCTGGAAGCCCAAGGATCTTAATGCATGATCCTTCTGCTTGTACACTACCTGGTGGACTGTTTCAGTTCATAGATACTTCTGTGCATTCTACAAGCATAGTCAACAAGTGACTTGCAGGTAAAACCTGGTGATCGGTCCATGTAGACCTCCTCTTTCAGCTCCCCATGCAAGAAGGCTGTCTTCTCGTCTACAATGTGGATCTTCAGATCACAAGCAGCTCTAGCTGCGTATGCTTCTTCATAAGTTTGTGGTTCACAACTGAATCCACAAAATTCTTCATGAGCAGAAGATGAGCTGTCAGGTACGTACTGACTGGTGCCCTTCTTTGTCTTGCAGATCTCCTTGGAGATAATATAGGCTCAACAACTGCTTTGCCTTTGTCTTGTCTGCTAATGTGGGACCTCGGTGTATTGCCGATGTGATGGGTACTCCCGATACGTCGGTCTGCTCATCGTCCGCAACGTGGCTGAAATTTGAGTATCTTCATCTGGATGCTCATGGTTCGCTCCCTTTGTCGATGTTGGTAGGCCATAGTACTATCTGTTGAGAACTTCATAGCTGATGGGATCTTCCTCAGCCATTGTTCTTGTCTCATCAAATCTGACATCTTTGACAATTTTCACTTCATTGGTTTCAGGCATGTATACTTTGTAATATGTAGAGTGTAGCCAACCAAGAATTCTTGTTCCACCTTTTCGTCCAGTTTCTTTCTCTTCTTATCTGGTATGTGTGCATATGCTACACATCCAAAGATCCGAACATGAGCCAAGTGTTGGAGGATTTGCGGATTCCAAGGCAACCCTAACCCTAGTTAATAAGTGAGAGGGATTTGGCACCTTGTGTGTGTAAGTCCAACCCGATGATCACATAGTTATTTGATTGATTAGTTAAAAGTCAATAAAGGACTTTAGGCCTTTTGGCGGGACTTTTAATGTCGCAGGGCCTAAATGTCAAGTTAGTGAATAAAGTTGGGTTTCCCTCCAATTTTGATGGTTCCCGCACTTTTTTAAATTTGAATAAAAAGAGAGACAAGACTGGACCAATAGAATTCAAAGGCCAGGGTCCTCCTCTCTACTATAAAAAGGGACCAACTCAAATTGCTCCTCATGTTCATTTTCTCATTTCAATAAAGCAGATTGGTTCTCTTTAGAAATGGATTGATGAATGTCCTTGCTCTTCCTCTCTTTTCTTCCATTTCTCATGCTTCCTTTGTATTTGCTAATTGTTGGATTTGATCATTATTGGGATTGCTATTTCTTATGCTTTTTGTGAGAGAGAAAGGGAGAGAGAGAAGAGTAAGTTTCTATCATTGTTGTGGATTTAGGGTTAATGGAAGTAGGGTTAATGGATGTAGTGTTAATGCTTAGTGTTAATGGATGTTAGTTTTAGATCCTCCATTCATGTTGAAATCTGAACTATACTATCGCTCTCATGGGAATGAACCTCCGCGTGACAACTAACTCTGTCTCTTTGATGCTAGATTGACTAGATCTTGGATTCAGGTTAGGCAAGGAAAGAAACCCACTACAATTTTGGCGCCGTTGCCGGGGAGCTATGCCAATTTTTTAGTTTGCAGCATGTTTGGCTGATGGTTAGCTTGCATTAGGCATCTTGTTGTGGCATGAATAGTGTTAAAAATACATTGTACGGATAGTTTGGGATTGATTTTGCTAGATTTTGAGTGGATTTGCTTGTTTGAAATATAATCTAATTATTAAACAGGGAAAGCTATTCAGATCACTAATCTTAAGATCTATTTGGACCTGAGATATCAGAGAAAATAACAAAAATCGGTCAAAATTGGTCAAAAAGAGGCAAAAGGCATCATAAGAGCCCAGAACTTTTTACCCTCTTTCAAAAAACCTTCGCCGAGTTGCAGACACCTTCGGTTTTGTTTAAAGAACCTTCAGTTTGAAGGGCGAAGATTAATTCTCAGCAGATTTTCAGAAACATCAGAAAAACCACCAAAAAACACCAAAAATTATCAAAATCCTAAAAAATACAGAAAAAGAACCTTTGCCCAATTCACTATGCTTAGATGTGATTCAGATCTATCTACTGCCAGGTGGGCGAAGAATAATACCAAAAATAGAAAGGTTTCCAGAGGATCAGTTGTCATATTGTCATATTTTTGCCAAAAAAGTCACTTTTTTGCAAAATTACCAGTAATACTCTTGATCCTTCGCCAGAACCTTCGTCGAGTTTTCAGAACATTATATTTATATAAAAATACTATTTTTGAGTTCGGAAAAGATTTATCTTGATCAGATCACAAAAAATCTTGATTTATACCCTCGCCAGATCACAAAAACTATATTTTCTTGTGTCAGAAACCTTCGTCCGGTTGTCCATAGTTTTATCTGTGTCAGATCTTCCATCTGAGAAGTCGGCAAAGGTTATTTCCCAAGAAATTGTCAAAAAAATTCAGAGAATTTTTATCCCAAAATAGCATTGTTGAACCTTCGTCGAGCCAACCTTCGCTAGTCCTATTTTCAGTTTCTGATTTTCCAGTTTCTGATAAAGTCTCTGTCAAAATTTGGATCAGATCTGATATATTCTGAATTAGACTCTGAGAGAATTATCATTTTTGAGAAGTATTGATTGATCGAATTTTGGTTAGTTTTTCATCATATAGAATCAGATTCTTGAAAAGTGGAATAGATCTAGCAGATCTAATCTGGGATAGTTTTTGGAAAAATCTATATCCAATCACACTATCAATTTGATCTAAATGGCTACCCCTGGAGCTGCTCCTGGAGGTGCTCCATAGGTTTTTAATCCAATTATTGATTGGATCTACCCAAATATAATGGATTAACAGATCCAGTTCAATTTCTTCAGATCTATGCTGAATCTGTGAGGTCTACGGTGAGATTTATCCTCAAGATAAACTTAAGCTGTTTCCTATGGTTTTAACAGGTGCAGCACAAGATTGGTACTATAACCAAGATGAAACTAAGCGTACAGATTGGGAGGTTGTTAAACGAGCCCCATCACACGGTTTAAACCGCGAAAGTTTATGGAAGACTCTTTTCTACTTTTAAGTAAAATTAAAATGGGAAAGCGGGAAATGGCTCGAGATTACATCAAGGTGAAACGTCTTAGATCCGAATGTGAGCCTGAGCTGATTAATGAAAATGCCATGATTATGTGGTTTTTGTCAGGTCTATCTAAACGGATCCGACGTGAACTGAAACGCCATAATGAGTACGCACTTTTGCAAAATGCGATGGACGATGCAATTCAGGAGGAGGATGAAGATTCAGATGATGAGTTGAATGTCAGTATGTTGCCTTATATAGTAGGACAGACTACTACGACATCCACCACTATTGCATCAACGAATGCTAATGCTACTGCAGAAATGATGCTAAACTTGGGAAGACCCAGCAGAAACAGATGGAAAGTTGTAGTTGCAATTTGATGAGAAGATCAAAGCATTGGAAATTTTCCATGGAGAAGCGAACAAGGAACCTAAGAAGTTTGCAAAGACTTTTCCTACCAAGGAAAATGTCTGGTGTTCTATTTGTACAGGAAATTACACTGTGAACGAGTATCCTCAATTGAAAAAACGAATGGAAATCAGTGTTTGACATCTGTGTAATTCACCTGACCATGAGACTGCCTTTTGCAACTTCAACCCTCGGATGATTCAGCAACGGTGTGCCCAGATGGGATATCGAGATCCACAGTATGGAGGCAATCCAACAGCAAGACTACGACAATCTACTCTTGGATCCCCGGAGCGTCTAGCCTTGCCTGCCCCACCAAAGCACTCCGCTCCTCCTGCCAATTTGATGGAACCAGAACCTTACGGAAGTGATGAGCAATGGAGCTACGGTAATGATCAGGAAGGTGGATCTTCTAAATAGTATGCCATTTATGTTGCCGCTCAACAACAAGCCTCGAGAAATTGGGCAAGAGCACCACTTGGATACTTTGCATGTGGAGAAAATCACAGAGTTGCAGAATGCCCAAATAAAAGAAAATTTGTACCATTCTGTCATGACTGTGGATATGGGCATTGGTATAAAGACTGTCCAGCAAGACCAAAGCCACCACCAGCTACAACACCTGTAAATTTGATAACAATCAAGCAAGGATCGGTAGCTCATAATAAACCAAGTGCACTCTTGATGGTGGTCACCAGAGCACAAAAGCAAAAAGAACCAGTAGTGGATTCAGTACCTGCTGATTCTATACCATTGAACGATACACCAACAACATCGGAAGTTTATCCAAATCTTAATGCAGAAAAACGAAGATATCAGGATATGAGACAGTGGATTAAGCATTTGCAAGAAAAAGAGGAGCTTGAAGCTGCTAAAGTAACAGCTGAAGTTTGGTCTTCACCATTGCAGCCTTCAAGAAACTTACGTACGAATATGAATGATAAATCACATCATCACGAAGAACCCTTCAAGATGACGGAACCGAAAGCACCGCATACAGAATTAGTCATGAATATTTTGTCTAGCAAGATCAATATTTCATTAGGAGAGCTCCTAAAGTTGGTGCCAAAAGCAAAAGAAGTCTTAGCGCAAAAGTTAGCTCAAGAAGAATCAAAAGACCATCAGGAGCCGCTCTTTTGTGCTGGATTTGAAGAATCTAACGATGTACTACATGTTGGAGCAGCTTGGGAAAGTGAACAAAAGAATATCACTCTGCCAATACAGCATATATAATTTTCTAAAGAAGCAGTCGTGATAGACGGCGGTTCAGGAGTTAACCTGATTTCTACAAAGCTATGTACAAAATGGGGCCTTATAAATATTAAGCCTGCTACTTTTGCTATTAAACTGGCTGATCAAATGACGGTTTGTCCATGAGGAATGGTGGAAGATATACCTATTAGGATTGCAGGAGTACAGTTCATCATTACTTTTGTCGTGATGGACTTATCAGAAGCACCAAATGTCTAACGAGTTCTCTTAGGACATCCATGGCTACGAGTTGCGCAAGTAATTCATAACTGAGGTACTGGCAAAATCACTTTTGAAAATCGTGAACATGCAGTTAAAATTGATCCTACGACTTGGACTGTCAAGCCAGTGGTTTAAAAAGCGGATGACGATTCATCAACAATGGATCACACTTGTGATCGACCAGAGAAAAAATTGGGAGTTCACTACGATTCTCAAACGGATACTGTCAATTGGAATGAAGCTCTTACAACAATTGATTGTACAGCAGGATATATGTTTCAACAAGATATTCAATCAGAGATGAGCGCGATTTCCTTGTTAGATCAAACTTTGGAAATGCCAATCACGTTTTCATTAAATGTGCTGAATGTAGTCTGGATATCAACGAAACCTATACCAGATCCAATTGAGGATAATCTCATACCAATGAGCCATGCCTTAACTTATGATGACAATGCAGAACTTACGGATGAACAGATTTTACATCATATGAATCCGACCAGATTTGGAGTGCCTAATGAACCAACAATCAAATCGTCCAAAGCAGTTATATTGAAGGGAGACATGATGACAGGTTCGATGACGAAGAAACAAGCAAAGCAACATTATAATACGGTCCTGAAATGGGAAAATCCCCCTCAAAAGTTTGATTTAAAGGAAGTGTCACCTCTATTGGATGAAGACAAAGAAAAAGTCAAAAATGATTCTTCAAGTCAAATCTCCAGCAAGACATCATCGTCTAGGAAGCCTTTACCTGAGAAGAAAGATTTATCATCCCGGAAGTCATCACCTCCATGATCAATTCCTGCTAAGAAGACTAAACGAAGATCCAAGACAAGTCCTTTCGAAAAAGAACAAGCAAATGTAGTCCAGCATGATATGCCAAAGCATTTTAAACGTTATACACTGGATGATGTGGTTATCATGTTACCTAAAGCACATCATGAACTTGAAGAACACATGCCGAAATCTAAAGAGGTTTACAATGGCCTAGCTAGGACGCAGCCAATGAATCTTGCAGAACCAGAAGAACCAGAAAAGATTGTACAAGTGGGATCACAACTTACTCTTGAACAGTATCAAGCACTCCGTTTGCTACTTATTAAGTATCAAGATTGTTTTGCATGGACTTATCAAGATTTGAAGGGTATTCCGACATCAGTCATTGAACATACTATATCTTTAGTACCTGATGCAATACCAAAGGTTACAAAGTTCTATCGCTGTAATCCTAATGTGGTAGATCTGATAAAGAAAGAACTTCAGAGATTGCTTGACGCCGATTTCATTTATGAGATCGAGCATACCAAATGGATTTCACCGATTGTCATTGTTTCTAAGAAAAATGAGAAATTGCGAATCTGTGTGAATCTCAAAGCATTGAATAAAGTGACACGGAAGGATCACTTTCCGTTACCTTTTACTGAAAGCATTTTGGATCGCCTTGCTGGAGCGGAAGCTTATAGTTTCTTGGATAGATTTAGTGGTTACAACCAGGTTAAGATTGCACCTACCGATCGCCACAAAACTGCTTTTGCAACAGAATGGGGCACCTATGCTTACAAAGTAATGTCGTTTGGACTCTGTAATGCACCAAGTTCATTTCAAAGAGTAATGCAATTTGTCTTTAAAGATTATCTGCAGAAATTTCTTGAAATTTACTTGGATGACTTGGGAGTTCATAGTACAGATACAGACCACCTGGATCGATTGGAGAAAGTCTTTGAAAGATGCCGCAAATATCAGATTTCTCTAAATCCAGAAAAATGCCAGATATGGGTTTCTCACGGAGTGGTGCTTGGACATATGATATCAAGACATGGTATTGCCACCGATTACTGTAAGATCAAAGTTATTGTGGAATTGCCACCACCAGCAACAATTTGAGGAGTTTTTGTGTTTATGGGTCATGCGAACTACTATTGAATTTTTATTATCTTCTTTGCGGATTTAGCACGACCTATATACAAATTAACTATTGTTCCTATTTGGACAGTAGAGGCGTTAGAAGCCTTTGAAAAGTTAAAAAAAGCATTATCTTCAGCACCAATACTGCGTTCTCTAGATTGGACATTAGAGTTTCATGTTCATACGGACGCCTCAAAATACGCCATTGGATCAGTTTTGACGTAGCCAGGTGACTATAAGAAGGATTATCCTATACGATTTGCAAGCAGACAGCTTACAGATCCAGAGAAGAATTATTCAACAACAGAACGTGAAGCGCTAGCCATGATTTTTTCTGTTCAAAAATTTTGTCACTATCTCATAGAAACGCACTTTGCATTTTATACGGATCATCAACCGTTACTTTACTTGGCAAATAAGACGTGTAATACTGGACGTATTGCAAGATGGTTATTATTATCGACTGAATTTGACTTTCGAATTGTGGTCAGAAAGGGAAAGCAATATTATCTAGCCGATCACGTTTCACGAATTGAATCCGCACCAATTAATACTGAAGTGGATGATGAACTGCCAGATGATGCATTGTTCTATGTTGAAGTAGTACATGAGTGGGCGGCAGATATTGTTGAGTACCTGATGCTAGGACAACCAAATGACTCTTTGACAAAAGTACAGAAAAGACAATTGATTCATAAGTCTCAACCTTATCAACTAATTGCAAGACAATTGTATCGTCATGGATCAGATAATATTTTACGAAGATGTATTTTACCGCATGAAGTACCAGATCTAATCATGTTTTCACATGATGGCATGGGCGGAGGACACTTCTCTGCAGATATTATTGTTCGCAAACTTTTGCAATCCGGTTGTTGGTGGCCTACGCTTCATAAGGACACAAAAAATTTTATTCAGACATGTGATGTTTGCCAGCAAGCATGACGGCCTACTCGACAGAATTATGAACCCTTACATCCGGTTTTATTGTAAGCATCGTTTGAAAAATGGGAACTAGATTATGTTGTTCATATTCATCCCACTGCTCAAGGATCTCAGGCCCGATACATTATCGTCGCAACTGATTATATGACCAAGTGAGTTGAAGCCAAAGCTGTCAAAGTAGCTGATGCGAAATCTACAACTAAGTTTCTATATGAAAATATTATAGTCAGATTTGGATGTCCAATCAAAATTGTCAGTAATCGGGGTACACACTTTTTTAATCAAACAATAAAGTGTTTACTGGAAGATTTTTTTGTTATACACAGATTTAGTACTCCCTATTATCCCAAAGGGAATGGCCAAGCTGAATCTTCCAATAAGATTCTCTGCACCATTATGACAAAGACAGTTGAAGCAAGTCGGTCTGATTGGGAGCATAAACTATATGCAGCATTATGGGCATTCAGAACCGCTTACAAAAATAGTACAAATCAAACACCTTTTCAACTGGTTTATGGTCAAGATGCTCTTATGCCAATTGAATTTCTAATCCCATCTTTACGCATAGCAGCAATGGAACGATTAAATGATGATCAGTGATGCGTTGCACAAATTATGTGAAACCCGATTGATGGCAGTTCATGCCTTAGCAGCAGAGAAAGCCCGCCGCAAGGCATGGCACGATCGGCGATTGCATAAAAAAGATTTGGAAGCAGGAGATCTTGCATTGATGTACAAAACCAAGCTGATCAAGGGTAAGTTGAAGTTTACTGGGGAAGGCTCGTATAAAGTGAAGGAAATCTTGAACTATGGCGCAGTAATTCTTGAGCACTTGGATGGGAAACGATTTGATACTCCGGTAAATGACAACCGATTACGCAAGTTTCGGCAGCCTGCTTCGCCAGTTTAGCAAGCCTGATCCCAATATATTTTTTCATTTTATTTGTTTTCAATTTTTTGTTTTCAGTATTTAATCTGCTAACTTTTTTTGGAAAAAGACAGTTGAAAAAATAAATAAATAAAAAAAATAAGAAAAGACTGATGAGCAAAAGTCAGGAAGTCATCAGCATAAGAAAACGGAAGCACAATATTTTTATGGAGAATGACTTAGAAAACTACTGTTTTGGGTCAATTTGGCCAATACAGCATCAAAAACCTTCGCTGAGCTCTAAGACCGTACATCCACCCTTGATTTATCTAAATTGAGGTGGGCAAAGGTTTCTGACGAGAGAAAATTCAATTTTTGAGTCAGGCAAATGTTCAGTGATATGCCATTTTGGGAACCTTCACCGAGCATCATAACATCATTATGAACCTTCGCCGACCTGCTAGATGATCTTAAAATGTCAAAATTAGGTTGTCCATAGCTTCAGATTGTGGAAAAAAACATTTATGACAGTACCTGGGCGAAGGACCTTCCTGGGCGAAGGTTCATCCTTCGCCAGCCTTGGAAAATGTTCGCCTAATAAGTTCAGATCCCTAGAAACCTTTGCCGAGATTTTTATAGCCTATTTTTATAGTACTGTACATGCTTGCAAATTTTTATTCAGAACTGATCAGCCCAACTACTATTCAGTGTAATGGACCCACCAAATTCACCTATAAGTTGGCTGAATTCAATTCATTCCTCACTTGTGCTAGCGAAGCTCTTGCGAATTTTTCTTGCGACCAAAGTCTTCCAAATTTCCTACATTGTCTTCTGATACATTCTCACGCGGTTATAATTCCTTTTTGATCATCATGTCTTCTATCGATACTTCCCAATCTCCGCGCTATACTATCCATCGTGATGTTCCATCTGCAACAGAGATCATGATTCTTCCAAGCACAAGCATGGCCACTCAGTGGATGACCCTTGCGGAGCCTCTACTTACTACAATGGGTATTCATGAGAGAGCCTTTTCGGGACGCATTAATATGGATTTCATCACTCTTGTCTTCAGTACATGGAAGGAAGAGAAATCCAAGTTTTACATCACCTTCCAAGGAGCCACACACAAGGTGCGAGTCACTGAGGCCGCACTTGCAGCTATAAGAATCTCATCCGGTACGCATGAGTCACCCAATCACAAGCACGCCAAACAGGCCATCAAGCCATACATTGACCTCACCAACGATCTGCATTGGACTAATGATGGTTACCTTTTGGAAGCCATCATTGAGCCTTCCATTCACGCCGCTGCCCAATTGTTGAATCATTTCCTGATAGTTGGCAGCCTTAGGAAAGACCGCATCACATCTCAAATCCTTCACAGGATAGTGGAATCCCACATCAAGTTGGCCAAAGCCCCTCTTGAATCATATAACTGGTTCAAGACTGTTTCTGGTGAGCTCAAGCGAGCTATTAAGGCCAATACAAAGCAGCAGTTCACCGTTGGCTCTCTATCGTCCCTCTTAACCGCTTCTCACTTAAAAAACAGAATCCATGGCTTCCACCTAGATTTTGTGCTTTCGGTTTACGAAGAAGCACCAGCCGAGTCATCTCACTAGGCCTCAAGTTCCTATAGTCATCGTCTTCCACGCAACGAGATCGTAATTCCTGACTCGCCTTCCAAAAAATTGTCTAGCTAGATCGAGAGGTGAAGATAGCCAAGCAACATGAAGAAAAGGCTGAAAGCGAAAAGACATTGGCCCAGCAACATGCTGATCGCTTGGAAACCTACATCAGCTCCTTGCAAAATGCCCTGACAACCGCACATGATCAGGTAGATAAGACAGTACAAGATGCCAAGCAACAGGTGCAGCTGTTGAAGGGGCAATTACAAATGGTCGAACAAGATTGCACACGGCTTCAAGGTGAATTGGATGCGATCACCATTGAGCGTGATGCGTATCTGCAAACACAAATACCCGAACATCCGGTCACACCGACAGTGATTGCATATTTGTTCAAGAAAGTGGAAACATACAAAGTGGCCCTTCAGGGATTCCAAGGCCGCTTTGATAGGTTCAAAGGAGCAGCTTCAAGCGAGTTGGAAAAGGCAAAAGAGACCATCAATGTCTATGAAAAAGCTGCCGCTCAAGTGTTGGAAGCCGGACCACAAATCCTCGTCCCGGTCATGTTGCAATTCTCCCCTTCATGCCAAGAAGTTGTACAGATGGATACAGGGGTTGATTTGAGCATAGACCAAGGGGGAGCTCCAGATCCAGCAGATCAACCGCCAACTATACCAGCAGTACAAGGGGTCCATCCTCATCAAGGACAGACCATTTATCAAAAGGCTCATCAGTGTTGAGGACCAGATCCAGACCTTCTTAAAGCAGCATCCACATGAGTCCTCGCGTGGTGGATGAGTTCTCAAATTTGAGACCTCCGAGATCAAGGCCAAAAAAGAATTGGACAAAATACCTGCACTGGGAGAGCAGCCGGCATGGAGAATCACGGTTTTTGAGAAAACTCCAAAATCAATTAGAAGTTACGTCGCCAGCCCTCGCCAGTTGCGGGTAGATCCTTATTACGTGCCAATGCTGCGAAGACAAAAATGGAAATATTTGAGATTGGCTATGGATAAAATCACCATCCATAAGCCCAATTGGCCAATCATCCACCAGTCTTACAACTGGAATATTTCAGTGGATTTCCACCGGGCCTTACAGGCATATCAGAGAGAGTATGTCCACTCTCCGGATCCAACAATGCAACAATCAGCAATGTTTGCAAAAGATCTAACTCTGTTGGCGTTAGTGGCAACCAAATGGAACGATTGCCTTCCTACCTTGGCATTTGATCCAAATAAGTTGATGGCCTCAGAGCAAATCAAAGATCAGCTGCTGATTGCTCGACTGTATTTTCGTGTGACTATGATGGGAGGCTCTTGGGAATCCCGCTTCACCTCATGGACAACTTCCAAGTGGATTGCCAGAGCCCACCGCTGTTTCCTGTCGCATAATTTGGATTTCAATACTGCACGTCTTGACTTTATGGAGAAGGTGCAATATCATTTAATTAAGATTCGACGCAAAGCCAATAAAAATCCCCAATAACTGCATATTGCAGGAGTCGTGGGACTGCCACCAATTTTGGTGGGGGATACTGTTGGAGGGTTTGCGGATTCCAACACAACCCTAACCCTAGTTAATAAGTGAGAGGGATTTGGCACCCTGTGTGTGTAAGTCCAACCCGATGATCACATAGTTATTTGATTGATTAGTTAAAAGTTAATAAAGGATTTTAGGCCTTATTGTGGGACTTTTAATGTCGTAGGGCCTAAATGTCAAGTTAGTGAATAAAGTTGGGTTTCCCTCCAATTTTGATGGTTCTCACACTTTTTTAAATTTGAATAAAAAGAGAGGCAAGACTGGACCAATAGGATTCAAAGGCCAGGGTCCTCCTCTCTAATATAAAAAGGGACCAACTCGAGTTGCTCCTCATGTCCATTTCCTCATTTCAATAAAGCATATTGGTTCTCTTTAGAAATGGATTGATGAATGTCCTTGCTCTTCCTCTCTTTTTCTCCATTTCTCATGCTTCCTTTGTATTTGCTAATTGTTGGATTTGATCATTATTGGGATTGCTATTCTTATGCTTTTTGTGAGAGAGAAAGGGAGAGAGAGAAGAGTAAGTTTCTATCATTGTTGTGGATTTAGGGTTAATGGAAGTAGGGTTAATGGATGTAGTGTTAATGCTTAGTGTTAATGGATGTTAGTGTTAGATCCTCTATTCATGTTGAAATCTGAACTATACTATCGCTCTCATGGGAACAAACCTCCGCGTGACAACTAACTCCGTCTCTTTGATGCTAGATTGACTAGATCTTGGATTCAGGTTAGGCAAGGAAAGAAACCCACTACACCAAGTTTGGCTTTCTTCTCCACCATATCTCATGTGGAGTAGTTTCAACAAATTTTTTGATTTTCTCATATTTTCTTACCAGGCACCTTCGCTTGACTGATATATGATTTATCACGATGTATTACCACTTTAGGAAGCTCGGCGAGGGTTCTTGTTGGCAAAAGATGGTTCAGCGAAGGTTCTGAAAGCAATTTGGACATGATTAGCACTGGGAACCTTCGCCACTATCCTTCTAATGGAGACTAACATTCGTCGACTTGCAAGGAAGTACAGATTGATGATAAGAGGGCTGGTGAGGGTTAGGCGAAGATTTTCATAGCGAGAAATAGTCTGGCAAAGGTTTAGAGGGTAATTTGGGACTTTTGAGAGCTGAGAACGTTTGCTAGACTAGTTATAGGTAATATTAACCTTTGTTGACTTCACAGATACTTTAGAACAATGTTTTATGACTATATTCTGAGCTCAGTGAAGCCTTAATGATATACTAGCACGGGTTTATGAAGGTAGGAGAAGGTTCAAAGGACTTAGATTTTTCTTTGAGCACTGAGAACGTTTGCCTGACCACTTTTTCTCAATATTAATCTTCGCCGACTTCACTAAAGCTAGAAAACATGGAAAAGTAGCTACTGGCAAACTAACGAAGGTCTACAGTAACTACTTTTACAGATATTGAAGTTGGTAGGGGTTCTGATGGCAAAATCCTATTTTTGGTGTCTAAGAACCTTCGCTTATTGGACAGTCCAGGAGGGTAAACTGTTTGTGCTTATTTTAAAGACATGTTGCTATATGGTTTTGGGTCAGCCTAGGATGCTATTGGCTAGTCCATTGGTCTTTGTGTAACCAGAAATGCTGAGTTCGAAGAATGGGGACCATTCTTTATCCGTGAAGGTCGCCATTGTTTGCGGAGAAAAAGACCTCTTTTTCAAGTTATTTTTGATAGAAAATCATCGCCACGCGCTATTACGCCAATGTGGATTTGCTTGAAATTGACGCGTAAATGGTCCATTATGGCCGATTGCACTTTTATTGAAACTCTAGCTATTTATTAATTTACGCTGGACTCAAATTAATTTAAGAGGCCTATGCCCCTAGTTCCCGGGTTTGTTGGGGCTAGGAGGTGCCAGTTCATCTTGAAAACCAGTTAAATGGCAACTCTATTCATCAAAGGCCACTTTAGTGATTTAAAAGCATTTTTGGGACTCAAACCTTAAGTTTGGGCCCAACTGCCAAAAAAGCCCCTATTGGTGCCCATTCATGAAGAGGTGCACCTCTTTGGGCCTCAGCCCTCTCTAGCATTAGAAGGGGCCAGCCTCTATGTAACACTATCATTCATCTTCTTGGAGAGAGAGAGAGAGAGAGAGAGAGAGAGAGAGAGAGAGAGAGAGAGAGAGAGAGAGAGAGAGAAACTTGATGCAAAGAAAGAGTTTGTGGAGGGAGAAAGCGGGAAGGAGAAGAAGCAAGGGTGTTTGATCCCTGCTTGGTGCCTCCCAATTCTGTGTCTCCCACTCTACTCTCAGCCTCTCTCATTTTGCTGTCCATCATTATTCACTGCTCACTTTGGAAGGGAGGAGGAAAGGAGAAGAGGCTGATTTGCCTGGTGCTTTCCACTCTAACTTCTTTGTTGGATCTTTGCTGTAAACTACTTCTAATTCATTGCTATTGATCTGTTTCTCAATCTTTAGCATTGTGTTTATTTCTTGGATCATTGTTTATTAAATGAGATTTGATGTCATTTGTTGTGTTGTCTCTAACCCTGTGGTTGTAGGCCCTGACATTGTGAGGATTGTACTTGTATATCTTTTCTATCTCTGACATTTGCTTGCAGGCCTGTGAAAAAGTTGGAAGCTTTGCTGTCTCATTGGCAGAGATTTTAGCCTGAAAGATTGATCCTTTATTGTTGTCTACTTGTTAGTGGTATTGTCATTTCTATGTGTGCTTGAATATGGATTGTTTGCAAGCATTGACAATTTATTTGAAGAGACTTCTTTGAAAGCGTTCATAAACTATTTGTTGTGTGCTTTTGAAAGACATCTGAAGGAGTTTGAAAATTGATTATGAGTTTAAAGGATGTTTCATTTCTTTGGAGATCACTGCCCTGTAGGTTGCTAAAGAAGAACCATTCTATAGCCTGCTTAATTGTTTATTTGTGTTTCGTTAACCAACCAACTCTGTAGATTTATAGATAGTGAGCCATCTGTTAGACTCCCTTGAAATCCATTGGCAAACCCTATCTGTAAACTTATAGTTATTGGTAAAATTGTCACATTCACTACTTTTCATCATAGTTCTGTCCACATTTCCTACCTCTGCTTCAGGCCATTACCTTACCTAATCTGCGGCCATCACCCTTCAGCCTCTACCTGCATGGAAAAGCCTACCAACTACCTATGTGGCTCGTTCTTCCAGCGTTCATCTCCCTCTCCCTACGAATTTACCTATTGTCTGCGGCCCTTCCAACCTGTAGTTGTAGCAGACCCTCGCTACCTAGTCACACCCTCTCTCCATTTGAGCTCAGTCTCTACCTCATCTCCTATCTGCCCCGCGAGCTGTTCACTCACCTGCCGTGATCCCCTGCAACAAATCCCTTTGATTTGTTTCCTTGCTTGCTAACCACCTGATTTGCTTGTGGTTTGATCCCTACCTTTCTTATTTGCAGACAATTTGTACTTCACAACCTAAGTTCTACCCGCGACTTTACTTCGCCTGTAGATTTACTTAGAACCCTACTTGTGGAAATCCCTTGCTTACAACACATTTTCTAATTTTAGCCCTGTCTGCTACGGCGTCGGTTTGAAAGGGATTCAATGACCCATGTACATTTGCTGCTAGGGTTTTACTTGCCAATTGCTTAGGTGCAACCCTTTTCTTAGTTGATCATCGTTGTCCGGATTATGGCTAATCAAAATCTAATCCTATTACACCTCACTCGTTAAGTGAATCTCAAATCATACACGAGTCATGCTTGTACGTCCCATCGGTATCTCAAAAGCCAGAGCTTACACATGTGACCCCTTGACCATTTCAAAGCTCCCTAGGCTACTTGAAAATTACCTATTGATCGTTAGAAATTTGCCTTGCCGATTGCCATTGAAAGTGCCTGTGATCATGAACGGCCTTATTTTCGACTCCATGCCCAATGGAGCTCGAGCTGTAACTGTGGTATAGACCAACTTCTGATAGAATTTTTCTAGATTGGCTATCTATTTGGGGGTCATTTTATGATCCTTCAACTTTGTTGTCTTTTTCGCAAAACCTTTAGTGCTCAAGATGACTTCAAAGTTGAAATAGCGAAGCTTTTGTCAGGTGTCGGGTTTTTCGCCTGTGTAAAATTGCAAGGAAAAATGCAGACTGTTGCGACAAACAGTTCAAATATGCAGACATGTTTGAGAGAGTAGTTTTGAGAGAAGGAAGGAGGGCAATTAGGATGAGGAGGAGTAAGATTAAACTGCAACATCAACTTAGTGTCACAAGGTAAAGCAATTAAATTGGTTTAGTGCCAAAGGGGAAAATTTTTTCACGATTGTTTGAAATGCAAGAAAAACCAAATGAACATAAAGTAGAGTCCATGAGAGAGAGAGAGAGAGAGAGAGAGAGAGAGAGAGAGAGAGAGAGAGTGAGAGAGATAACCCACCAACCGTACCCACAGTTAGCAAGGTATCTCAAGGGGCAATTAGCACCCCTTAGATGGAGTGCTAACTGTGAATTATATCTCCTAAGGTGTGTGGATGCACAATGATCAAGATTAGATTGAGATTCAAGATCTATCTTACTCTCAATGGCAAAACCACACTACTACATGCATTTTGAGTGACCTTATCCCCATCATGCATTAGAGGAGTTTTGAGTTCCAAAAAGACCCTTTAAGATTCGTGCAAGATGTCTTTTTTATTATTAAAATATTATAACACTAAAACATTTGACTTGCCATAACTTTTTATTTGTAACTCAAAAGTATGTCATATAACATATCATTGGAAAGCCCTTGTTGAGCGCTTTCCAATGCACCAAAATTCGCTAAATTTGGACTCACCACTAAAAAGTTATGCCATTTTTAGTATGGAATCAAAATGTGAACTCAAAAAGTTACGTTACGTAGATCTCAAATTTGAGTGTTTTAATTGGTCCATGTGTAAGAGAAATCTGAGAAAAAATATAAAAAGAATCTTTACAAAGGGTTTTTTTTGGATTTAGAACTCCTCTAATGGATTGGTGAGAATTTCTCAAACCAATCACGTTTCCCGATCATATGCCTTGTGGCGCCTGAATCTATGAACCATCTGGCACCATCATCCACTTGGGATGCCAATGCCGATGAGAAGACACTTGTCTCGTCATCTTCTCCATTGTCTTCGGCAATGTTGCCTTGTTGAGTCACTTTTCCCGTCTTTATGTCCGCTTTCTTCTTGTAACACTCGCGTGTCCAATGACCCGGTTTGTGGCAATAGTAACATTTGTCTTTCTTCTTCTTTTTCCTTATTGATGACGACTCTCCCTCATCGTCATCATCCTTGGATTTCTTGGGAATTTTTCTTCCATCCTTTCTGCTTGCCTTTAGTAAACAAGACTTGATCCTCCTGTGGGGTTTGCCTTGACTTCACCACTTCGCGACGCTGCTCTTCCTGCAACATGATTCCGTGGAAGTCTTCAAAATTAGGCAACCTCTCCCTCGAAGCAATGCCGCTCACAAACATCTGTAGCCCTTCTGAGACACCGCTCATTGTGGTATGTACCAATTTAACATCCCTGATTGGTTCTCCGATCGCCACAAGTTGATCTCTCAGCTCCTTTATCTTGGTGAAAAAAGATCCCACTGATTCACTTTCTTCCATCCTTACTGCGTTCAATCTCGACTTCAAGAACATGGCCCGAGCTGGATTGCAAGTTTGAAATTGCATTCTAAGAGCTTCCCAAGCTCTCCTAGCCATCGTGGCATCACTTATATGAGTAATTACATGGTTTTTCACTGAAAGATTGATTAAGGACAATGCTCTCTGCACCTTTTTATCAAAGGCCCTCATGTCACCTGGAATGGTATTTGGCCGGACTTCAATACCTGCCACAATCTCCCATAACTCTTTCTCCATCAAAATGCCATTCATTTTAAATTTCCAGATGTTGTAGTTAGAAGCCCCATCAAGTTTGCTTGCATCGCCCAAAATTGCCTCATTGATGTTTGCCATCTCCAAACTGCTTGAAACTCCACATGTAGATTATAAAGTGTATGCTGAAGCCAACCGTGATGTCAAAAATCACAAATAATGACCGGCAATTTTTGACTTACCAGGCCACCCGCCGCTCTTTCGCCAAATTGAAAGCCAAACTGGCGTCACTTTCCGAAATGCTTCTCGTCACCAACCTCCAGCTACCTACCCAGTGGAATGGTGAAATCACTTCTGGCATGCTCCGAACACTTTCTCCGCGACAATCACTCTGTTTTGGTGTATCGTACTTGTAGGTACAGTCAGGGTGCCCCTTGTTTGGAGGCTATAGCCTTTCATTTGGCCAAAATAGGCTAAAGGAGGTATAAGGGTAATTTGGGTTTTTGAACTGTTTCTTCAATGTGAAGAAACTTCACCTTTCACAAAACTTGGGACCCAACAATTGTTTCAGTTTGAAGATTTTTAATGAAGTTGCAATGCACTTTGCGCTTCAGACTCCTTCAGGCTTTTTCACATCAATCCAACGGATCCTTTAGATCCAACGACCCACCTGACGTGCAATCACCATTGTCGATCTGTGTGACTCGAGATCGGACGACTTTCCATGCTTCTGCGCGTTAATCAAGGGCCTTTGAAGCACCAGGCACTTCGGGCCGCTAACATGCTAGCTGAACTGGGCGCGCGCGAGGTCCCGCGACCTCTCCCTCTTTCTCCACGCGACCTCTCTCTTCACGAGCTATGGCTGCTACTTGTGGATCGATCTAGTTGTTTTCTTTCTCCATGGCCAGTCGCGGCCTCCTGGCTGCTGGGTCGCACTACCAGGGCGCCCATCCTCAACAACTTACAACTCTGAAAATGTCCTCCTACAAGGAGATATCCACGATTTTTCTCTTTGAAACCCTAGCAGCTTTGAAGAGAGAGATATATTGGGCTTTACTCAGGCTTTCCCTAAGCTTTCGCTTGCAGCTCCTATCTGGCTGAGGTTGCTCTACAGCAGGCAATATTCTGCTCCAAACCGCTCTTCAAACGGTATTCGATTGGATTCAAACCAATCACACATGCCAAACAACCCTTCAAAAATTTTTCAGCTTCACTTTCTTTTTGCTTGCCCTCTGATTCAGCTGACAATCCCCTACCTCTGAATTCTCTTACAGTTTTGAGCTATTCCACGAATCTCCACAGACTCGATTTTGTGCTTCCTAGCCAACAAACCGTCGTGAATTCGCAGCTCTCTGTTCTTGTCCGGTGATTCAAGCCACCAAAGGCTCTGATACCAAGTTAAGAAACACAGTTTAAACACCTGACCGAATCAATCACCACAACACAACGTCAAGCGCAACAAGACAAGACAACAAAGTTGCTCTCCACAGACTGTATATTCAATTGATAGGTAAGTACAAAGATAAGTTGCTTAAAAGCACTCAAAGGGCTCGTAAAAGAAATATGGCTCGATAACTCTAGAACTAAGCACACGTGGTGCCTTTAAAATAAGAAAGCACTGTATAAGTCGATCATTACTATTTTAACTATAATTGTGTCTTGATCGTCTATGACTGATCCAATAGTGGCCATCTATTGCAAAAGATTCTTAAACTAGTTAATATGATTACGAAGAGATTCATTATTCGACATCTTGAGTGTGAAGAATTTTCTTTGAAGATGTAACTTGGTAGTTATGTCTCTCACATCATATAGTGAGCTCAGGATGTCCCAAACTTCTTTTGAAGTTTTGGCTTCAGCTACGTGGCCAATCTGAGTATCTGATTTAGCGAGACTACCTGGAAGCATCTGACGAGAGCTGAAAAGACGGGAGCAGTATGCGTCATTGCACAAAGCTATGGAAGACACAATGAGAGAAGAAGATGAAAGATTAGATGATGATTCTACACTAGGAACTACAACTTTTCATGCTTCAACTCCTTCAATTGCATCAATCTCAGCCTCTACGAGCTTGTCCAACGAATTGTTGATGGAATAAATCACGAAGTTACACAAGCAGCAGATGGAGTAGCTCACAACCCAGTTTGACCAAAAATTGAAGGCTTTTCAGAATACTGCAGCACCACAACCAGATCCTTATCAGCAGTAGTATCATCGACGGGACAATGTTCGGTGTCCCATTTATATCCAGAATCACACTTCCAACGAGTGTCCAGTATTGAAGCAGAATTTGAAATGGATGCACAGATATTTTCAGTTGTGCAATGCCACAGACTCCAAAGCAGCAGAAAGTAGAAGATCAATCCCACGAACAAGAAACGTTCGAGCAGCGACGAAACGAACCTAGAAGGTCAACAAGACAAAGAAGACCTCCCAACCGTTATGCTGACAATCTTCAATGGAGCGAAGACACGCAATTCGAGTACTATAGCTTCACTGAAGTGCCAACAACATATCAAGAAGCTGTTTGGAGTCCAGAGGGAGAATACTGGAAGCAGGCAATGTCAAGGAGATTGAGTCGATGAGGCAAAACGAGACATGGACACTAGAGCCACTGCCAAAAAACAAAAAGATCATTGACTGCAAGTGGGTATACAAGAAGAAAATGAAATCAGATGGCACCATTTGCCGCTACAAGACAAGGCTTGTCGTGAAGGGCTACACACAAAGATATGGTGTTGAAAATTTCGGCACATATTCGTCGATGGTCAAGATGACAAGCATACGACTACTCCTTGCATACGCCACACAACACAATCTGGAAATTTGCCAGATTGATGTGAAAACAGCCTTTCTCCATGGAGATTTAGAGGAAGAAATCTTCATGAAGCAGCTTGAAGGACTTGAAGACCCCGACAATCGACAATATTTCTGTCAGTTGTAGAGATGCATCTATGGTCTAAAACAGACATCACGAGCTTGATAGTCTTCTGAAGTCTCTATCTAGACTTCAATCCTACACAACCGGACAATAATGTCTACATAAAAAGAGTAGAAATTTTTTTTGTGATACTGACTATTTTCGTGGACAATTATTTGATGATAGGAAATTCCTTGATGCTGATCAAAGACACGAAGAGTCAAATTTCTGAAAGTTATGAAATCACAGATCTAGGAGAAGCAATGAAATGCCTCGAGCTAGAGATCAGAAGAGATTGAACAAGGAGCGAAATGCACTTGAGTCAGTCTGCATATGCCAGAAAGGTGCTCAAGCAGTATCACATGATGGACTGCAAAGAAAAGGCCACACGAATGATAGCTAGTGCGAAGCTGACAAAGCAGGATTGCCTAAAAACAGAAGAGGAAGAACAGGAGATGGCAAGTATACACCACCCTACCAAAACCTAATCGGTAGTCCGATGTACCTTACAATTTGTACCAGACCCGATCTAGCTTTCTTAGTTTACTCTTTAAGCCAATTCTCTTCCAATCCTGGCATGGCACATTGGCAAATGGCAAAGCAAATCCTACAGTATCTGAAGGGTACCAAGAATATGAGATTAACCTACAGAGATGAAAACAAAAGAAAAGGATTCGAGATGCACCACTACAGTGATGCAAGTTGGGCGAGCTGCAAAGATGACAACAAGTCCATAACTGGAAGATGTACCATAGCGTGCGGAGTTGCAATCAGCTGGATATGCAAATAACAAATCTTGGTAGCTCAATCTTCTTGCAAAGCTGAATACGTCACAGCTTCAAAGGTGGCAAACGAGGTAGTGTGGCTACAGATGATGTTGGAAGCAATCGGGATACCACAAGAAGGGCCATGCACGATGATGATGGACTCTTAGAGTGCCATTTATCTGTCCCAGGATCTTGTCTTCCATTCAAAGACAAAACACATACCTCTGAAGTACCATCACATTCGAGATTTAAGGAGAGCTCCAGGTCCAGTACATCAAATCTGAAGACATGATTGCAGATCTACTCACGAAGCCGCTCGACAAGCCACTCTTCGTCAAGCAAAGAAAGACAATTGGATTACACATGCAAAGCTGCAAGGTTAAAGAGGGAGTGTCAAAAATGGTGAACTCCTGCAACTCTGCCGCGACGCGAAAGTCAACGTGCCTTGTCTCGAAGGTCAAATGACTCGCAAAGATCAAACAATTCGCGAAAGTCAATGTGGACCCATTCTAATTGGCTAGATTTCATAGAAATTTTAGCTTCTGTTGCGCATGATAAGTTTTCTTTCTTGTCGTTTGAATTCTTTTTATTTGATTCTTTTCTACCTATCTTTTACACACCTCTTTCCAACAGAATGCAGTCTTTGACCCTTTCACTTTTTCCCATCTTAATTTTGCTGATTAGAAGGAATGAGTGTTAAGAAATTTTTGTGGCTTAAATCTTGTGATCAATGCTGCTTTTATCACTTCTCGTTTGTTCGTTCTTGTATTGTCTGATTAAAGAACCAATATAAAGCCACTCCTATTAGAGACATTGGATATAGCTTCAGTTTCTATGCCTGGGTGGTTTCACCATAGATCTCACATGTCTGCCCATAGATCTAAAAGAATCTGATAGGATCAATGGGTCCATCAAATTTGGGCAATTCTAATCTGGGAGATCTTCTGATTGCCTGGAGATGTACAGTTGGCATAGAAAATTCTTGATCCATTGGAATCTACTGATTTGGCCGGATCTCTTCCGTTGCTAGTTGAAAGCTTTGGATGCTCTATAGATAACCTTCTACCAGATCTCAATCTCATTCACTATGCATATTTGATAAGAAGTGGAGGCCTATGACAACATTGGATTTGAGTGGATTTTGATCAGATGATGGACGTTATGTATGATTGAGAGAAATGTGAACAAATGATAGATTTTAGTGGACAAAAACTAAATATAGAGAGAGATGAATGGATGGTAGCATAAATTCAATTGTAGATGGTCACAAAAAACGGGTGATGTGACAGCACAGATAGTAACAATAGTGGGTGACAATTGGCAACGCTCGGTATGACTTGTATGTGATCAAGCAGGTGATTTAGTGTGTCAAGTTCTATGCAGATGAGACACTTTTTTTTGGAATTTTTTAAATAATTCTTCACTAAGAACGTTTGCAAATTGGATAGTGGATAGACATGCATATGCTTGATTATAAGCATGTATCTATACCAATGGAAACAAACCTCAAGTTGACTTGCTTTGGTGATAAAAGTGTAGTATATAAAACCCTATTCAGATTGGAACTCTCATCTCTAGGGCTATCACTAGCATTGACATTTCCTAGGTTTGTGAAGTTAATTCCTAGGTTTGCAATAAGTTCATGTCAAATCCAAAAAAATTTCATTGGAAAGTGCAAAACACATATTGAGTATCTTAAAATAACCTTCAATTATGAACTAGAATATTAAACTCCTAACAACCTTGACCTATGTGGATAATGCAACAACCATTGGGCAAGTAATGCAAAAGACCGTGTTCTGTGTTTTTGTACTTGGTTCTACTATTATGTCATGGAAGAGTAATTAACAACCTACAATTGCATTCTCTTTTGCTGAAGTTGAATAGAATTTTGCTAAGAGTGCAACATGTGAAAGTGTTTGGTTGCAAATGTTTTTGGAGGAATTTTTAATTTTTCAAGACACAATTATGGTGATATGTTGTATCAAAACTTTATCCAAATTGTAGATGAATCCAATGTTTGATGTCACACAAAGCACACTGAAACCCCCTAAGACTTAAATCACAAGTGGAGTGTTCTACTAAAAACAAGTGGCTAACATCTTTACAAGGCCTCTCAATAAATGAATATTTCAATACTTCCAATCTATGATGAATGTTTGTGAGAACAAACTTACATTAAAGGGGAGTATCAGAGAGTATAATGCTGAATTACTAGCCCCATGAGAGTATTAGTATATAACAAATTTAATTATTTTTTTATGTTATAGTTGTATCTACAAGTTTTGGTACTTGCAACTTTCCGGTACATATGGAACGAGAAGAATTTCTGAATCTTTTTTCATTTTTTTTACGTACAGGAATGTAATGACATTGCATATGCTACAGAATTATGGTTAAGAGGCATACTGGCAACCAGATGCATTCGGAAGAGCTTTCAAAGTTGTTTGGAAACCTTAACTTCTGAAACCCATTGCAAGCATTGGTTTTACAGATTTTTTTTAAAATCTTGTTTTGAGATCCTCATAAGAGATGGTCTTGGGACCTTTTTTGATCCCCAAAGGTAAGTTGAACTAACTCACTGGTCTAATAGTGCGCCCGTGAGCTAGTTTAGAGTCCCAGCCGTTAGATGTTCCTGATCTCGACTCTGCTACTGTCTTACAGATGACTAGTGCCAGCCATCCTGAGAGTGGCAATGCAGCTTTGCAGCATAGCTGCGATGGACAAAATCAGGACGCGAGCAGGAAACTTTATGGCTACAAATGGTAAAGTTTTTGAGCATGAAAGTGAAAAGAGTCATTCTGACCCACTTAAAGTGGGCAACATGTTTTAAACATTTGGAGGATTTTTTCAAATGTTTAAAACTTAAGTTGCAACCATAGTGGCACGTGGTACCGCCATTATGGTACCGGCGGTACCATAATGGTGGTACTGCCAGTACGGTACCGCCCTGGGATCCGCGGTACCAGGGCGGTACCATTTTATATATATATATATATATATATATATATATATATATATATATATATATATATATATATCATAGATCCAGCGGTACTAGGATCCGCGGATCTAGTGTGGTACCGCGAATCCATCCTGATCCGCGGTACCACAATATATATTATTTTTTAATATATAATATTTTTTAATATTTTATATACTAATATTTTCTTTTTTAACCTAATCCCCCCCCTCGCTTCATCTCTCTCCCTGCCCGTCGCCCTACTGTCCGCGCCCTCCCTGCTGTCCGCGCCCTCTCTGTTGTATGCCCATCGCCCTACTGTCCGCGCCCTCCCGACTGTCTTCGCATTGCACTGATCGCGTCCTCCCCTGCTATTGCTATTTCGGCCTTTATTGTGATTTTTTCAAGCCTTCCGACTCCTATCACACCCACAGAGATCTCTGCCTTCTTTCCGCAGTCCTTTCTACAGAGATGGTGCATTCCAACCTTGCCGATCTGTGGGACGAGGTGGACATTGTCAGGCGGCTTCCCGACAAGTCTAACAAGTCCGGTGCAAGGATAGTGCGCTGTCGATATTGCCTGACCGAGTTCGTTGCCACCCTCACTCGCCTTAAAGGTCACCTACTCGGCGCACGCGCGAGAGATGGTGGCACACTGAATGCTGCCCCCTGTGCCAGCATGTCCGTTCCCATCAGCAGCGACTTTTGAATACCTACGGGCCACGTCTTGTGGCGGGGGAGAACACCATTTCGGGGGGTGTTCTTCGGTTTTGCACCGCTCCTTACGTGGTTGACCCCGAGTTGCTGCTTGTTTGCACGAGGAGAGGGAGTGCATCCTCGTCCAGTCCCTTTGCCCCTTGTCCCTCTCAGACAATTCCGCCTCACGCACCCCCATCTGCACCCATTCCGGTGGATCCTGTCCCACCGCGTCCGCCAGTTGCCACTGTGGTTCCACCACCACCTACTGTTGCTCGCACTCCCCCGGTTTATGACTTTCTCATGAACTCTCCGCCTCTCGAGCAGGAGCAGGCCCCGGATGCCAGTGACGAGGCCTTCCAGGATGTTGAGGAGATCCCTTCCTCCCTCCCTTCACATCCAGATGACCTCCCTACCCAGCATTTTTCGTATCCCATGCCAGATGTCCACCCTCCACCAATGTACCCCACTTACGCTGCTGCACCCATCCCGGCCAGTGCATCCCACTCTCCCCATTCCACGTCTACAGCTGATGCATCCACTAGTGCCCAGCCTGTCGCGTCATCATCCATTCCCGTCACGTTTGGTGCACCGTGCTGGAGGTCCGCTACCCGTCGCCCAGCTGGGAGAGTTCTTAGGCAGCAGAGCATTCGCGGCGCACATCAGCCGCACATGGATAGAGAGGCCACACAGGCCGTGGCCAGCCTGATTTATGAGATGAACCTTCCATTTGCCATCACCGACTCCGAGCCCTTCAGAAGGGCCTTCCGCCTTGCACAGTCTGTCAGCCCTAGCTGGAGAGTCCCTAGTTCAGAGGTTGTCCGCACACACATGCTGAGGGATAGGGTCGAGTCACTGTCTAGAGAGATGGAGCCTCTACGTCGCCACTGGGCCACTTACGGTTGCAGCATCATGTCTGATGGCTGGACTGATGTCAGGAGGAGGCCGATCCTCAACATACTGGTCTCCAACTGCATGGGCACACGGTTTTTGAGGGCAGTGGATTGCAGCATGGGGGGGGAGAGTCATATCTGCAGAGTTCATGTTTGATGTCATTAGGTCTTCCATCCTGTCCATAGGCCCACAATATGTCGTCACAGTGGTGACGGACAATGCCACGAACTGCATTCAGATGGGTGTACTGCTAGAGGCCGAGTTCCCTCACATTGTTCATACCCCCTGTGCCGCGTGCGGCATAGACCTTCTGATGAGGGACATAGGTGCACTTCCCTGGGTTAGAGCCATCGTCCGTGAGACCCAGAGGCGTGTTCTTGCCATGTTCCGGGTGTTCGGCCAACTAGACCTCCGTAAGCCAGCCCCACACGCTTTGCATTCGACTTGGTGGTCATCGACCGTCTTATCAGGTGCAGGGCGCAGCTTCTACAGATGGTTGCCAGTGATCTTTGGTGTGCCAGTACATTTCCGCGCAGTGAGGATGGGGAGCACTTTTCTTCCACGGTGAGGGGAGACCAGTTCTGGAGGGATGCACAGACATTGTCAAGACTACTTCGATCACTTTACATTGTGCTCCGCATGGCTGACAGCGAGGGGTCGACACTTGGACTGGTATATGAGCTCATGGACCGGATTGGACAGTTCCTGCAGCTACCCATCTTGCAGCTAGAGAGGTAAGCGGTATAGTAATGTAATTGGCCTTTATCTTTTTAGTAATTGCTAGTTTGTTTCTCTGTCAATGTTAAGTTTTTTCGTACTGCCCTACACCACATGCCTCTCACCTGCAGGATGACAGAGCTGAAGTTCATCTGAGAGACGCGGTGGAACTACTTCCACAGGAGTATCCACAGCGTTGCACACATACTGCATCCCCTCTTCCTCTCTCCGACACAGATCGCAGACAGGGAGCTCGAGGCCGATTGGCTTCAGTACATTCACAGAGTGGGTCCACGCATTGGTTTGGATCCTATCAGGTTCATGGAGGAGCTCGCTGCATTTCGTTTTGGCATGAGCACATTTGGCCACCCGGCTGCTCAGGATCCAGAGAGGAGGCAGCTACCCAATACCTGGTGGACCATGTTCGGTAGCACATACCCATCTATACAGCGTCTTGCACTGCGTGTCCTTTCTCAGGTATGCATCTCATTTTATCCTCCATTGTTGTGTTTCGTTGAAGACAATGTGCTGAAGTATTTCAATGCACGTACCACAGGACTGTGCTGCTTCCGTGTGTGAGCGTAACGGGATGAGCATGCACTCCCTCTCCTCGTGCGTGCCAGCCAAGCAGGCAGCAACTCTGGGTCAATCACACAAGGAGCGGTGCAAAACCGGAGAACGCCCTCCGAAATGGTGTTCTCCCCCGCCACAAGACGTGACCCGTAGGTTTCCAGTAGTCGTTGCCTGTCGGGGACGGACATGCTGCCACAAGGGGCAGCATTTAAGGTGCCACCAATTTTGGCGCGTGCACCGAGCAGGTGGCCTTTAAGGCGAGTGAGGGACGCAGCAAATTCGACTAGGCAGTATCGGCAACGCACGACCTTCTGACCGGTCTTGTTGGTCTTGTCAGTAACCCGCTTGACAACGTCCACCTCATTCCTCAGATCGGAAAGTTCAGACTGCACCATTGTGATGGAGAAACTAGGGAAAAAATGCAAATGAAGCTAAAGCTGAAAGGATGGAAAGCTGGAAAAAAAACAGCAGGGTTCACCGTTGGAGAGACGCTGAAAATGGGCGAAGGCAGGGCGAAGCAAATCAGATGCAAGGCAGGGCGTTGCGTGGGCGAAGGGCGACGCAAGGCAGCGAAGGCAAGCAGGCAAAAACAGCAGCGAAGGCAGGGCAGCGAGGGCGAAAAAAAATTTCAGAGAAGATGCGAGGGGGCGGGTAGATTTAGGTCAAAAAAATATTTAGAAAAATATTAAATTTAGAAATATTATTATATTGTGGTACCGTCGTACCATGATGGTACCGTGGTACCAGTACGGTCCCGCGGTACCGGGATCCGCGGTACCCAGTACCGCGGGACCTATGGTTGCAACTATGAGAGGTAACATCAGAGACCAGGCAAACTGCATGAACAAGCTGCCTACAACCAACAACTTCTTGCCTCCTAAATCAAATGCTAGAATATTTGCAAATAACTCCATTGAAACTCCAGATTGAAATATTCTGATATGTACAAATTCAATGGCACTTTCAACCTTGCATTGATTTCATGACATGACAGGTTTATGATGATTTGCAGGATACGAAAGACATCAATATATTGAGAACTGATTCACCTATATACCAAGAAAGATTTATGAGAATAGGTGGTTATATATACAGTCTTTACTTTGATGTACTACCTTAGACACTGCCCCTTCTTACTTCTCCTGGAAGTCTCATATCAGTGATAAAAATAGGATTGAGCTCTTTATTCTGTCTATCTGTTTGTGAGATGCTACTTTCCATGTCATCAACTGCTGCAGATAGGTCCTTCATAATGGTGGACATGTCACTGCTACTTGTAAGTCCATAGCTCGCAAATCCCATAATCGTGAGTTGCAGTTCTGTTGACTCCTGTTTGCTTTCAAGCTTTTTATGGCCTTGTGTGCTCTCACTGCATAATAAAAGAGCGAACTTTGTCAAATTGGAAATGAAAAGCTTGAAATTTTATGTTGTATCCAAAAAACTCATCTAACCTTTCAAATGGGTACATTACTTGTGAATTCGTGATATTCACATTGTGCTCTAGGCTGTGCAGGCACCAAAGCCTGGTTTGGTGAAATCCTCATGAATTCCACTTTGAGCACTTCTTTTTCTCCAAAATGTTTTGCAAATTAGAGGCCATCAAACTTGTAGGGAAGTTTATGATTATTGAAAGTGACCTGACCTCATTCTGGTGGCAGATGATGAATCTTTAAATCCATTTTTGAAGCAGATTATGGCCCATAGAAAATCCATAAAGGAAGTTCAGGAGATTACATCCCACAAAAAATAAAAAATTGTGGCTCTTTAAAACAATTTGGCCATGAAAAGAGGTATACCTTGCCATTTTTTACGCTTGAAAGGATTTTCTAGTGACCTCCAAATTAACGGCCGTTCATATATGACTTGGGAGTTATAAATGTTTACCTAGTGGGAACTCACTTAAAATTTATTCCCCAATACGTGAAATATTAGATGGCAGTGCTCTCAACAATTGCAGAACTCTCACCTCCTATGTGGAATACGTTATAGGACTATAAACGATATCTCCTGCCCTAACAGAAAGCTTATTTCACAATATAAGGACACCCATTTGAGCACGAATATCCCTGAACAAAAACTTCCATTCATTAGCTCCACAAGTTCATATGTGCACGCCGTATCACTTTCTACTGTTCAAATCCGGCAGGCTTGTTTCCAGCCACTAATAGGTTGATAGGAATCAAATTACCCACCTGGACATAAGATAGTTATATAGCATGGCCATTTGGAAGTGCAAAACTTACATTGTATGATTAAATTCAACTTTTTGGCTCTTATCCGAAAAGGATGTCCTGTCGGTACTAGCTGGAGAAGTCACTGCCACATCTTTCCTTCCAAACTTCGACTGAGAGGGTTCATTTCTGGAGGAGCTGGCATTTGTACCATCTTGAGCTGCAGTGCTTTTATTATCCTGCAACTCTGCTGCAGCAGCTCTACAGTGATGGATGCATAAGTGCTATGATTAAAAAGGCTACAATTCAGACGCATATGGTTCAAGCAATAAAGATAAGTCAATAAAGACACAGAACTGTTTAGCTTCACTGAGAAGCAAGTAGAAAAGTATTGAAAAGGTACAACTTCTATGGCAGTCTCCTTGCTGAGAGCATAACATGTTTAATATTCTAACCATCATGAGCATCAAACCACAAAAACTACACCCTTCCAACAACTGATGAGAATGTTCAACCATTCTTGCAACATAGTCCTTGACAGTCAATTGAGAGCAAAGATAATGAAACCTTAGAACATAATAGTCCTCTAGTGAAGCCTGACATTTAATCTGTATACAGCTGGTTCATGCCATGTGAGCGTCTTTCTGGTTAGAGGTCTAAATTTCTTCCTCATGTAAAACTAAAATACATGTGCTAGCTAAATGGCTCACCTGATCCTAGTGTGTAGCCCTTGTGTTCTGAGCTGTAATCATGCCAAGTTTTGGAATAGCTTGCATGGTTCAGAGCCTAAAATAAAGCAAAATACCACATTGATATTTGATTAAGAGTGTGCTGACTAGTCAAACCTGATGTGCACTTGTTGCAAACGCCAAAACTCCATAAACTGTGAGTAGGTGTTAGTGAGGTGCATTGGAGGATATTGACAAGCCAAAGAAGGGGGGTGGGGTTGGGGTTGTTCTTGTGCTAAAGGTGACTGTGAAGTTACTGAGCTTGTTAGCAACATACAACAAGCATTTGATGATTTTGAGGAAATCATATAACGAGCACTAGACAGTATTAAAGGTCTGAGAAACAATATGCAAGGATTGTCTGTATGTACTTCAAAAGACAACAACCAAGTCTTAAACGATAAAGAACAAAGGTGGACAAAACCAGGGCCTGACATAGATAGGCTCAAAATCAAGGAGTGCAGAGAACAACGGTACAACAACATATATGATAAGCATGGTTACCAGGAAATGCATTTGCATTGAATTGTGAACTTTTCTGTGAACTTCATGTTAAGAAGTTTTGTGTGATTTGATATTTTCCAATCAAACTATCAATAAAAACTTGAATACCGAGCAATGTGATGCTTCAAGCTTTGAAGTCTGAGGCATTTTTTTACCAGAATATTTGAAAGTTGCAAACAATCACTAACAATTATGCGTTCTATATTGATGTTATGTCTAGCATAATATTATAGTTCCCAGGAACAGTATGGAACCGTTTCGTATCGTTCCTAAGGTGCCTTAAGAAAGGTTTGTAGGAACCAGAATTTGAAAAAGAACTTTGGTGTGGATAAATCTGTTCAGAAAGATGATTTGGGTTCCCTAAAGAAGTTTTTGCACATTAGAAAAGGGTTTATGTTCATGTTCATATTCGTGCTCCTAAGTTGAAACCTAAGTTAGAGATGCTCTTAGAAACATGAATAGGAATAAAAATAGGAACAAAACTTAGGAACATGAACAGGATCCCATTCGTTTTCCTAAGTTGAAACCTAAGTTAAAGATGTTCCTAGGAATAAGAATAGAAACAAAAATAGGAACAAAACATAGGAACAACACCACGAACAGGAACAAGAATAGGAATGAAAGCTGGAACAAGAATGGGAACATGAATAGGATCAGGAACTTTGTTATGGACAAGCATTATAGTCCATACTTCTCTACTTTTGACCATTACTAGTGGACACACATTTTATATTACATATGACAGGCCTAGAAATAGTATTTTACATGGTTTTCTATTTTGGTCCTGATTTTTCAATTTCACCTTCCCTCCAAATCAATATGAAGGGAGGTAGGATTTGTCCACTATAAATAGCCTAGTCATTTCGTAGTTCTGAGTTTTGAGTCTTGAGCCTCTTGTAGGGGAGTTGTACTATATTGGAGAAATTAGTTGGAGATCTGCCTGAGCTATTGGCGGCCACTGATATTCATACAATTGTTTTAGTTGGAGAATGCTACGTGAATGACTTTTGTTGTTTTATACTATCATTATCTATGAATCTGTTCATAACATGGTATCTCATCTCGCTCTAGTTGGATCTTCATCTTTTGGTGGGTCTTCAACTCTATCTTTCTAGACAGTTTCTGGCTGTTTTTCTCTCTCTAGCCGTTTTCTCTTTCTAGCAATGCATTCATTTTTCTCGTTTGTCACTTCAATTTCACAAGAGAATGATCATTCGTTGAATACTGCTAGCCTTCTGCATACACCAACTCTTCTCTCAGATTTATCCGCTCGAAGTTAGAGCCATGTGATTATTAATAATTTTGTTATCTTAGCATCAGTGTTCCCTCATCAGTATGACGTTAGTGGTGCGCTATTTGAATTATCAGGTAAAGCTTCAAAGAAAAAATAGAACAGATTTATCCAGTTATTGTCATTGTTCTTTATATGACATATGCTATGCTCCCCAAAACCTTCAAATAATCAACACCTGGCTTTTTACCTGTAAAAGCTTCTTTTGGTTTCCTATTCACAGCTGCTCTTGACTCCTATTAGGAAGATATATTGTAGCATTCACAGCTTCATCCCCCAAAATTATTTGGGAGTACCTTTGCTTTTAACATACTTTTGCCACTCTCCACAGTTGACCTATTCTTCCTTTCAGCACCCCGTTTTGTTCCGGTGTAACTGTAGATGAAAATTGTCTCTTGATATTGTTTTCCTTGCAAAACCTCTGAAACTTTGTTTACAAGAACTCTCCCCCTTTATCCAAACATAGGACTTTGATTTCTTGCCTGTTTGTTTGTCCACTCAAGCTTTGAAGTACTTGAAGTATTTGAAAGCCTCACTTTTTATTTCAAAAAAGTATACTACTTAGTATGATCATCAACAAAATATAATGAAATAGCTTGCTCCAGCTATCGACAAAGTTTGCATAGGACCATTCGACTATTTTGACCTTTCTTGCCTCCTTCAGCCTCCTTTTGCCTTTTTGAAATTGTATATTAAAAAGAATCCGTGTTCCTTGAATTTCTCCCGTGTCATCAAATTTTGCCTTCTCATTTCTCATGGAGAAGTAGCCCATTAACTTCTTTAAAAGTAGGTCCTCTCCTCTTACAAACTGTGTTGCAGCGGAAACGATCCGGATCACCAGCGATCTAGATTTAGAAACTCTGTCCCGGATCGCAAAAAAATTTGCAAATTTCTTTGTCATTGTGGAGGGATCCACAGCAGTTGCAATCCAAATGACCAATGAATAGCAGTAGAATACTGAGGCAGATACAAATGAAATGATTAGCCAATGTTATATCTGAAAATCCGTATTTGCAAAACCAATTTGCTTCAGTATCTGATAAAGTGACTAGCAGATGTTGGGGGTTAACTATCTGAAACCAAGCAATAGAACCGCTCTTTTGAAATCCTTTCACATGATACCCCAAATTGGCAGGTTTGAAATCAAAAAAAACAAAAAAAAATTGCGTTCCAGGAAACCCTAATGGGAAATCCCGGATCACGTTCCGGAACGCGATCCACAAATAAGGTCCTCACAAAATCTTGATACACTAAAGGTAAACTATTAAGTATGATGGGAACAAGAAGATTATCTGGTGAATTCTCTCCAGTAGGTGTGAGTTGACCCTTTGAACCCTTAACTCCCTGGAATTCCTCTTCAAGGTATGTAATTCATTAGTTAAGAATAGGATCTAAGATTAAATTATCTCATGCATACTCTTAGGTATGTCCCATGCATCTTTAGGACGTGCAACATCTCTAATATTCATTTAGATCATATGCTATGACTTCTTGATCCATAACTGTCTCCCAATAATCCTTATCCATTATACTATTCTGTATCTTGAATTTTCATAAACTATATTCTAACCATCAAGCTTGCTTGACTCTAGTAACATTGACTCATGAAGACTTGTCATCTTCGGTCCTTTGTCTTTGTGAAAGATTCACCTAACCTTCTAGGATTTTGATGAACTAGTCTCAGATCTTTTTATGATTGATCTCACTTATTTGGTCTTTGAAATCTCAGGTGAGTGCTAGAGGCACTAAAATAGGTCTGATTGGAATCAAGTGTGTTCAACTTTGATCATTTGCATCAACATGGCCCCAATTCCCTTAGAGAAGTAGCCAACGTATTTCCCTACTTGCAACCACTTCAAACTGACCTTCACTGGTTCTGGCAACTATTCTGGCAGTGATGAACAGGAGCAATCTGATTTCTAGTCAGCTATCATCCAAATCCTAGTAGCAATCCAGTTATCAACAATCCTTCAACAATAGATCTACAACAATCTTCAGCAATGGTCTTGCAAAGTACTTCCAGCTATTTTTAAAAGACGACACTTTCCTGACCATGCAAAAATCTTCCTCCACATGAAGCATTGCTTAAAATATATTCGTCAGTAGCAAACTGCCAAGATGTCGTAAACTTTTTCTTTCAGCAAACATTGGCAAATCCAGCGAACAACACTGATGTCCTTGTTGCAATTTCCAGCAGCAAACTCCACCTTCAGGCCATGAGCCTTCCAGTGGTAAGCAAAGGTAGCCTCAAAGATCCTTGATCACAATCCTTTCAACAATCTTTCAACAGCTTGTGCAGTGAATATCAAACTTCCAAGAGTAATCTAATCTGTAGCAACAATTTGACCTCTATATTTAGTGATTCTAGCCAAAAATGAGCTACATCAACAGCTGTCCTTGTGATAATAGTAAGCCAGCAGTGATCTGATTAGCGACCAATGATCTGCAACAATAGCTCTCCAACGATCTACAATGTAGGCAAGTGAGCAGCGATCCCTCCACACATGTCTATGTAGCGTGTTCTCTTCTCCAACAGTGATCCCTCCAACCAGCAGCAATTCCAGATCTGTGAAGCCATAGCTAGCAGTGAAGTACTTGTAGTGATCTTCCTACGACTATTTCTCTCACATAGACTTCACTTTCAATGAACCATGCTCTGATACCATGATGGAATCATCTCGATTCTCAAACTAATCTTAGTAGCACTCACAAAACTGAAACAGAAGAGAGAAAGAGTTGTATTGATCAACTCACATCAGTAGCATCATACTCAACATAATATGAGAGTAGGAACTTGCACTATGCTAGAGATGGGCACTGGAGCCCATTAGATAGACTATCTGATCCTTTGTCTCTATATAAGATAATGTTACTAAATACCTATATCTATGTTACTAAATACCCAGAAATATTGCTTTTAATCAAGCAATAGCACTTTGACTTGAGTCAACCACTAATTCAGACTAACTTTAGGGGTAAAAAATAGACATTACTTCAACAATGATAGCAAAAGCTTATAGTTCATGATGCTTGCAACAATAGGAGGGAGGGAGAGGAGAAGGCTAAACCAGCACAACAAAGGTTATAGCCTTAGCAAAGGGAGAAAGAGAGGTGGTGAAGAAAAAAATGCCTCTTGAATCTTGCTAAACCAATAAGTTCTTTTCAAGGAAAGTGCAAGGCACAATGAACAACAAGCTTCCTCACAACACCATCCTTTAGTGCATAGCATAAAATGTACTCACGTCATGTCAAAGGCAATAGAAGGTACGTGGGAAGTCAAGTCGTGGTATGAGATATGGGGAGGGAGCTCATGCATGTGGGGACAATCGGGCCCCAATCTGCCAATTTGCAGGCATCATGACAGGGAAGGCAAAGGTTCAACATCAAAGTCGAGTTAGAGATAAAGATTGCAAGGCAGTGATTGGGTGTAGGGGTCAAGCATGGACATTGATGAGAGTGATCACAAGCAAACCCTATGAGAGAGAGGAGGGGTGAGAGAAGAAGAGAACTTGATGCCCTGATTTTACCGACAACATACAAGAAAAGAACATGGATAGAGCCAACTATATGCTAGTCAATATGTCCCTGAACATTGAAAAAAGTGCTGAGATATACATACAAAATTTGTCAAAGTCAATAAATTTCTAATGCGATCATGTGTGCATATCAACATAGAGTTTTACATACCTTTTTTGAAACGATTCGACATGCACGGGAAAGCAAGGTTGAATACCAACAAGTTGGCGACTCCACTTGTTTGCAAAGATTAGATTGTCCATCATGTCTTGTATACACACGTTAACAGATTTAACTAACGCTGAATCAAAAACAAACCCACTATGCCCCAACTCTTCCATAAACTCCTGAACCTGTCATAAGAACAATTTACAGTCTTTATTTCCATCCAAAAGTTCCAAGCAAGCTTATGGACTTGCTCAAATTCTTACTAAATGGCTAAATACTACCAAATGCCTTAAATGTGACCAATGCATTTAAGTAGGACTTTGTGTTCTACACAAGTAAATGAACTTCCAAGCACATTAAAACATTGAAATTTGTTGTAATTACATCTTTATAACTTCGACCAGGAGGTGACAATCCTGTTTGAAGAGACCATTCTCTCTCCCATTAAAAGGCCATTGCTTTCAATTGCATTTGTCATTATAATTCATTTCCAGAGTTCATTATGTCTCATTTGAAGTGCTATTTATTGATTTATTGCATTTGGAGAAATCCGCAATGAGGTGAATTTGCATTTGGTACACTTTGGAATTCAAAGACTTGAGGCTTGAAGAGTTTGAACAATGTTGACTGTAGAATTTCGTTTCTCGTCACACTTTGTTACTTGGTGAAATTGATGTGAAAAGCCGTATGACAACAAAGATAAATGATTTATTTTTGGAAAGTTCATTTCTATAATGGAAGTTATGGTGTTGGCTTAACATAGTATTGACCATATAAGCAAGAACAACCCATCATTCAATTTGATTTCTTCTTTTTCTATTTCTTCCCAGCTTTCAGACATAGACTGGATAGAATGTTCACCGAATTGTTTGATCTTTTCAAAAGCAGTTCACTGTCCCCAGTAATGAACACGCACCAACAGCACTATCGCACTCTCACACACTATTCACTGTATTGCATACTGAATGTAAAATGTACAAATAAACCCTGAACCCTGATAGAGAGAGAGAGAGAGAGAGAGCAAAACTAGCCGTTAACGAATAGGCTAGCCTACAGCTAATTACAACTGGTAACAGCTGTCAACATTAAAGTACATCATAATCAATAACTAAGAAGTGTAACAATGAAGTTTATAATTGATTTCAGTCTAGCTTTGATTGTGACAATCTAGTTGTGTTGAGAGTTACGAATAGAGCCACAACTGATCTAGAGCTAAGCTATGAAAGCATCACATAAGCAAGACTTAAGCTATGAAAGCAGCACATAAGCAAGACTTAACCCTAGAAAGCAGGAAAGAGAGAGATTAAGGAGACTAAAGAGAGAGATCAATATCATCAGCTGAATAACAAATGACACAGTTTCCCTACTTATAGCCAATAGGAAGCCCTAAAAGGAAGCTTCCGGTGGCTAGGGCCCCACTGGGAGGGAAAATAGTGCGCCCTCCAAGAAGGCGCCCACTCTCCAGTAATATGTCCAAATGGCCTAATAATGAATAATAAGGCCACAGGCCAACCATATAGTCTAAGTGTCACTAATGAATAAAAAAGGGCCCAAGGCCTGCTTATGCATAAAGTAAAGTAAATGTAAATGGACGCGGCGAATGTAATCAGCCGAGTCCATAACTCAGCCCCGGCACAAAAAAAAGACCCAACTGCCAAAAAGAAACTGGATCAAACAGCAGCAAGCTCTGGTGCATCAACAACTAGAGCAGCATCTGATGTAGAGGAATCAACAAGTGCAGGAGGAGCACGATCCTAAACCGCAAGTGATGGTGTATGATAAAAGACATCAATAGGCTCCCATGTGGCCTCCTCAACAGGACGACCATCGAACTGGACCAGAACCTGAATCTGCTGGAAGCATCAACTATGGTGAAGGCGAACCTGGTGAATGGCAGCTGGTAAGAAAGGGAAAAGCTCAGGATCAACATGAACCATCAAACGTGGACCCGTGAAGAACCCCATAGAAATCAGTAGGAACATCAACCATAACGGACTCAAGAGATGGAGATATAGAGACCAATGGAGAAGATATTGCACCAACCACCCAACCAGGAGGGCTATCTGAGGTATGCGCAAAAGCGATAGTAGAAATACCACCAAGGTATACGGCCTGAATATCAATGAAACCAAGAATGACCACTGAATACAATATCTGTGAATCAAGGCATATAGGCACAAGGCCCACAGCAACAACCTGTAAATCCGAAGGAGCATCAACCTGAGGAAGAGGACTGACGAATGGTGAAAGTGAAGTAGCAACTGATGTACTTTGAATGGAAAGAAGAGCTGCATCCTGAGCCTTTGGCAGGCTACGCATAAACTGCTTCCCGGTAACCAACTGATAGTCACCCTGGGAATCAATACCAGCAAGTGAATGATGCTGACCAACATGAGTAAAGGAAAGTGTCTGCTGAGAGAGATCCACAGCAACAGTACCAAGTGAAGAGAACCAGGCTGCACCAAAAATAATGTCATAGTGCTTCTTTGCCTGACCAGAAAAATCACGAACTTGTGCGCCGGAAATAATCTGCCCAATTTTTTTTTTCCGGCCGCCAAATTTAGCGTAAGTACTTCCGCTAACTATTTGCTAAAGCTCCGCCAAGGAAAATGCTCTGATGGGAGCTGGTCCTCCTCCAAACTATGCGCAATGTTGCTGAAGCCAAGAGACGAAAGCTATGTCAATAGAATCATAGCATGCTATGTCAGTATCAAGGACCATATCAGCCGCAACCTGTATATGTGAATCAGCATCAGTAGGAACCTGTATATGTGACTCTGACTCACTATGGAATACAATGACGAGCTCAGGTAGATCAATAACTATCTCAAGTAAATCAGGCAACTCGCTCAAACTGTGTGATATAGGATCCTGAAGGTCAGCGAACTCTGCAGACGTGTAACGTCGGACAAAAGCAAGTCGAGGGTCCACAATGCAAGGAACTGGAACTGAAGGGGCAGGTGAAGGGGTGGACATAGCGGGAAAAGATGAAGCAGAAGGACAGGGTCGGGAGAAGCAGGAAGGAAGGGTGTTAGAGTACTTGTGCTGTAAAGTACTGGCAAGAGACATCGCCTCAACAAGTGTGGGAGGACGGAAGGAAGAAACATTGTAACGAGAAATAAGCTCAGTGGGCGGTAGATCTGTGAAAAGATAAGAAAGCTCCATAAACTGATCTGTATAAAAAGTAAGGTCACTAGTTTGAGTGAGACTACGGAATGTACCACGTTGGCAGTCGAGCCACTGAGGATCAATCATAGCATGACGGAGGTCACGGCGAAAGGTATGCCATATATGGAGCCCTTCCCGATCAGGATCAGCTCGATAAACTTGCCACCATGTAAAGAGTTTCATCCATTCGCCGAAACTAATCGGATAAGTTTTCCTGAACAGTTTCACTCGGGGTAGGTGAATGTGCCATAATGATAGTGGAAGGAATAGACGAAAACTTGAGGGAGCGGACACTTGTCGTCACCCCAAATTAGTCTATTAAAACCAATATTATCACAACCAAGAAAGGGCAGCAATCAGCAAATGGAAAAAGTGAAAATGAAGGTTGTAATAATGCGTTGGACAGCCAGGAGGGAAATGTCAAATTGGAATATCAAACGGAGTCGGAATTCTATGAAATGTGGTTGAGGATGGGCGCTGGAGAGCCTTTTGATAAACTGTGAAAGATGGCTGGAAAAGCCAGGTCAGCGCCAGGTCAACCAGAGAGAAGAAGAAGAAGCAGAAGAAGAAGAAAGAGTTGATTAATGTCTATCAAGTGCCCGTGGGCACAAAAGACAAAATATAATACATACAAAGTAGGAGCAATTTCCATATGAGGACTTATTTCTTAAAAACTATCTCTCTACTGAAAGTCAACTAAGTACGAATAAAACAGCAATCTCACATCATGCAAGAAAGAGATGCAAGAGCTTAACCACCCACTCTGCTGAGGTACAAAGGCCAGAGCTTAACCACCTGCTCTGTTGAGGCAAACATCTAAAGAAACACCAAAAACACTGAGGCACTGAGTGGTTGATCTAAAGAAGCGAGTGATAGGCTGTGAAGCGCGTACTGGAGGCTGACGATCGACTCGGTAAACTGAAGGCAGTCGTGAGGCTCTGGCTGACTGTGATGAACGGACTACACGTCTCGGTCTGGAAGGTGGTCGCTGAGTCTTCATAGCCTTCTGCCGTGTCCGGATATCAAGCTCATTCTCTGATACCTCCTCTCTATCCCTCTTCTGTAAGAAATGTGTGATGAGTGTCTGACTATAAACATCATCTGCCTCCAAAGGTGAGAGAGAGAAAGAAAGAAAGAAAGAAAGCTTTATTGACGTCTTTTGATGCCAAAAGGCATATAAGACAAAGTAAGTACATCTCAAGTGTGATAGATACTGAACGGAGTATATAAATGTCTCCATAATCAAACAACAACAACAACTAGATATTAACCAAACAAGACTAAACAACTAAAGTATCTCATCTACCCTCAAGACATGAAAGTCTGAGATATGGCACATCGGGAATCATATAACTAAGGTTGTATAGCAACCATCTGAGCTGTAGGATAGACCGTATCATGTCACCACAGGGTCACTGCTGAAAAAAGCAAGAATAGAAGATGATGATGATGATGAAGATGCTCGAACTGACGAGGAGGGCTGGCGTATGTGAGCTCTAGATAGGCGAAGTCTTTGTGTAGCCATAGTGTATGGTCTGGAAACAGTACGCTGTCGGCGATCACGGTGAACATCCCGAGATAAGATATCTGACTCATCCTCGGACAAAGTGTCGGCATCAATATCTACTCTGGAACGTCTCCTAGAGAAAAAGGAGGTAATCTGGGTCTGTTGGGAGTCGTGGGTCAACATATGAAATGGGTGAACGCAATGTAACTGGAGTATCATGGAAAAGACAGTAATAGCGTCCACAGATCTCATAATAGATGGGGCATCTAAAAAGAAAATGCTCCTCTGACTCCACCTACCGTAATGTACACATCTGACAAAGTCTACTCATGTGAGGGATTCCCTGGAAACGCCCGGTCTCCACATATAGCTGGTGTGAGGAAACTCAGAACTGACCCAATGTAAATTGGAGGCAATGTGAAAGTCCACTATCCAAGTAACGAGGCAAAACTGGGACTCCAACACTGTCTAGCTCTGGGAAACTAGAACAATAAAAGTCTGGTTTGACCCCCAAAGGCCCCCGCCATGTCACTCGAGAATACGACCAATAAAAAACCCTCCTGATATACTGATGGGATCCCTTTGGTAGATCAGAGATATCCATGCCGTATGTACGTAGGAGAAGCCTGGGAGTACCATGATTGCTGATGACCCTAATAATGAAGCTGCTGAGAAGAGAGAAAAGCTATATAGGGATAACGTGAAGCTGGAAGACTCAACACTCTCTAGATGTATGTGATCAACCTAAAAATAGCCTCAACTCAGAGTGGAATAACAGCAAACTCAGCAAGTATAATCTGGTGAGGAACAGATGGCTTGGCCCTGATCATACGTGCAAGCATACTGATCTGTAGACGAGAAATGTTAGTCCACTCTGACTCGGGAATCCCAGTGCACCAGGCCTCCGCTGCATACATAGTTGTGGGTGTAACAATAGTGTCAAATAGTTCACACTTACTCGGGGCATCCCGAATGTGCTTCCTGAAACAGAAACGCTCGAGACTAGCCAACGAGGCATGACCCTTACGTAGTCTAGCTATGGTGGCGTGTCTCATACTAAAAGCACGACCAGTGAAAGAAATCCCCAAATAAGTATAAGCGGATACCACATCAAGTGGGTGTCCCCCTAGAGTGAACACCTGTCGCTGCATAAAGGTCCTGGAGGCATTAAAGATCATGATAAGGGTTTTCCTAGTATGCACAGTCAAACCAAATAAGTCACCAAAGACCTGTAATGTAACCAAATGCTGCTGCAGCCCCGCACCAGAAGAAGAAAGCAATGCCACGTCATCAGCATAAAGTAGAATAGAAATGAGTATATCACCAAGCCTGCAGCCAATACCACCATCCTGATTGATGGCCCTCTCGAGCTCATCAATGTACAAACCAAAGAGCATGGGAGAGAGGGAGCAACCTTGCTTCACCCCAGTAGTACTCCTAACTCTCTCAGAAAGACCCTCCTCCGATCTGAAGCATCCCCAAACCTGCTCATATAGTGCCATGACCGCCAAATATGGTATCAGTAGAAAAATCAAGATCCCCTAACCTCTGGATGAGCATATGACGCAAGACCGAGTCAAACGCTTTCCGGAAATCCACAAAACAACAATAGACTCTCTTATGTCTGGACCTGGCCTCCTCAATGATAGCTCGAAGTGTGAACCCATGATCAGTGGTGGAGTGTTGTGTCCTGAAGCCAGCCTGCCCCAAAGCATGTAGTAGACGTGTCTCTACCTCACAACTGATCGATGTCTGAAGGATAGTGCCATAAAGTTTAGCCACAATGTGCCCAATCATAATGGTACGATAGTTGTCGAGTTTCATGGGGTCACCACTCTTCTGAATGGGGTGGATGATATTAGTACACCAAGGGAGGGGAAATCCAGAAATGACGACTTGATTAAGGAGTGAAGGGCTGCTCCTACGCCCGAGAGCCCCAACTTCCTAGGCACTAAAGGTAGATGGACCACGATCCAAGTATCGAACCTGACCATCCCGATAAATAGCAAAACGTCCCGATGCTTTAGCCTCTTGAAAGATTTTCTTGCGTTCCTGAACCTAGATAAAAGTAAGATCCTCATCCAAGAAAATCTGTGTGCCTCTTAATTTAGACTTGAGTCTCAGTACTTTTTGGTTCTTTCTTCTTTTGTTTTGAAACGAATAATGAGAGTTGAATTGTCTTTTTTGGTACGCCAAGCATTATCCAATCCATTTGTATTGAAACTCAAAGTAGTATTTAAGAAGGATGTTGCTTCTTTCACAGCATCATGAGTGTCAAGAACACCTCGAACTTGAACATTGAGAGCTTTGGAATCACGTAATTTTTCTTCAGACATGGTAGCTGAGATAACAGTAGACATATGAGCGGTATTACCTTCTTCTCTATGAAATAAGGAAGCCCAAGTTTTTGTAGCCTCCTTATGTTCACTCAAGTGACGTTCTAGCTCATCGATTTTGCCTGTCATTGGGGATGGCGTTCCTTCCAATGTCTGGATTTTCTGTTTGAGAGCCATATTGTCCTGGAGCAAAGTGGACATAGTCAACTTAAGTTGTTGTACTTCGGATCATAGAGCATCCACCTCCGCTTTTAGGTAGCCCTCAAATGCTTTCCTTGGTGTGTAGATGTCGTCTCCGTAAGGAGCATTTTTGGTAGAGCATGACCGGTAACAGAAGTAGGTTTGCTAATTTACTACTAACTAGCCATGTAGATTGTACATTGTAATATGTTTAGTGTGACATTAATGTTTTGAGTGACAAGTAACAATGTTCAATCTTTCTAGTCATGTATGAAAGTTGGTATCTACTAGCTAATGTCATTGATGATATCAGATAGACTAAAAGTGTAGGCAATAGATGGATCAAGAACCCTAAACCACAGGGGACAGGTATTGTTAGGTAACAAGACTAGGGAGTTGGAAGTCTGAAGTTTCGTGTCAGAATTCAAATTTCAGTATCGATTAATCACAAATTATAATCTACATGTTACCCATTAACACTAAGAAAACACTTGGTTTTAACTTTTGATATAATTGAAGGGTAGAAATAAAGAGAGGGGGGGGACCCTAAAACCGATTCGCCAGTTCGAACCTGGAGAAGCCTATTCTTTCCTGATTCAAACACAGTTTGAAAAGGCAATTCGAAAGGTACCATAAAACTTTGAACTTATTCAACATATGCACTTTTGTGAGAAATAAAAAGAGAAGTTTTGCCAAACAATAGAGACAATCCCAGAAACGGAGAGTTGGAAAGATGCATTTTGGACTTGTAGTCCTGTTTCTATGGTACCTAGAACGTTATCAATATATGTGGAGTCCTGAACTTCATTGATACATTTGGTTCACTTTAAGGTCATTTGCTCACCTTTACTCATTTGGTAGAGACCTACATGTCAGCTAGTCCTGCTAGGGCACATGTAGGATATGAGGCTCTTTTTCCTAAACCTTAGTGGACTCGATAAAGTATAAATAGCAATAATCTCAACTCATTTTGGTAGTTACTGAGCATATAGATTGTGAGCTTCTTTAAGGGAGAACTCAAGGGCATTGATCCTTTGTTGTAGGGGCCTGCAAAGCAGTTTATAATAGATTGTTATCTTAGCTGGAAATTTGTTGTGTTCTGCTGCATGATTCTCCATGGATGTGTTCTTAATTATGGCTTAAAGATGAGTTAAGATGTACAGATTAAGTAGACTTTCATATAAGATACGGTGATTCATAATTCTAAGAAAGATACAAAAAAAAGCTTGATTGACATTTCAGTGATCCGGGCGTCCAGCATTGCTTTGACCGCCACCGCTTCCTAGACAAAAGTGCCCAAAAGTTGGTGCGCCGAATCATGTTTAATCATGAAATGCTGACCAACTACATGGATGTGGTGTGGTCTTTGCCTCATAGTTTCTATAATCATTCTAAAAATATACTCTTTACAAAGATAACAAGTCTCTTCACATTAGTATCATTACGTGGAAAAGAAGCTATCTACAAGCTTCGCTATGTCATGCTGTCCTTGCCTAATTGTTTTTGCTTGGCTGAGTTAACATTTAAAATATGAGCATCATAAATTCTGCTCAACTAAAGCTAAATAACACAGACGACACAGAAGATCTCTCATTGATAAGCCTATGCAGGCATCACATGTTTCATTGGTGAAGTCATAGAAAGGATGTGGAAGGAATACCTCAAAAAGTAAGTAATTCTAAACAACAAATCTTCAGCTCAAAACGTCACCTCAAGTGGTTCCAATGGTTCAAGGTCGTCCTCTGCCAACTCGCTGAAAAGATCAGTATCATTTTCTTGACTATGTCGTTGCATCTGGCGAGTGCGTATGAGCATCTTGTAATACTGGTCTACCGAGCTTCCAATCAGGACATCTAATCGTCTCTTATCAAAGAAATATGGTCTGAACCTGCAATGTGACACTGGTGGATTCAAAGTGTCACTGATAACTCTTGAACTATTAGCTCGAAAATACAAAATGAATACACAATACAACTCAAAGTGAAAGTAAACAATTCTAATACACAATCAACAAAGCACATAATGACACCAAAAACAACTGTGAAACACGTTAGTACTGGAATTAACACCCATTGGAACCATAATTTTCCTTCTAACTAAAACAAAAACTACAAAGAAATATTTGTTCATTTTCCTCCTAGCAACTAGCATTTATCCTAGTGCGTGTGGATGTGTTCGAATTGACCTCGATGAAGATCCTAATGTTTCATCAATGATGCGACATACGGTTATGAGCTGAATCACATATTTTAGCATCAATGAAGAATAAATTGACAATATATGAAGCAATCTAACAAGTTCCAACCAAGAATGGCAAATAGCATCACATAGAATCAATGGCTAAAGCCCTACAAGAATCAACCAAGGCAAGAGTTCACCCACGAAAAGTCCAAGCAATACCATTTCATAAGCTGAAAAATGGATGTACATAGGGCCGCTTGATACCCAACCCGAACCAAAAAATAGAAACTTCCAGGCACTTGAAATACAAAACTAGGGTCCCAAGAGGGAAACCAATAGGACCCCTATTAGAATAATGTTTATTTGTACCCGAATGTTGATTAGGCCATGCCTGCATGCTATTAAAGGGTCAAAGTCAAAGATGCCAATCAAGGTCAAAGTTTAAATTCCCAGTCAAAATTCTTTGCATGTAGTAGGCCCAGAAGGGCTTTTATAGAGCATCGCTTTTTGGTTTTAGCAATGAGTCAAGACATTTACCTGATATAGGATTTATCTATAGGAGTTTTCTTTTTGCTTTTAGCTTTTGCTAAGGCTATGAAAGTCTATATGAGGGGGGCTGACACCCCACCTCTCTCATTCCATTGTAGTGAGCTATGCTCTTCCTTTGATTAATCTAAGTCTCTTCACGTTGATTCTTGGTTATGAGTGCTACTAATATGATTAGTATCTCCATTTTAGAGATTGAGCAACAAGTTCCAACATGGTGTCAAAGCTAGCTTCTTATTGAGAGAGAGAGAGAGAGAGAGAGAGAGAGAGAGAGAGAGAGGAGAGAGAGAGAGAGAGAGAGAGAGAGATTGTCTTGCAGGTGTGCGATCGGATTGTTAAAGAAGAGTCATTGCATGTGGAGTCAATGTGGAGCAGAACCAAGTTTGGCTACCATCGTGTTTTCTGTTGGTTGGAAATTGCTATATAAGCGTTGTTAGGAGAACAACGTGGATCTTCTTGGGAAGATCATTGCTCTTTGGTTGCTTTCTCATTTGCAGGAGCAACGGAGTTTTCTTGGTGAAATTCTTTGTGGAGATTATTGCAGCAGGTAGTTCACTGATCACGACAGGATCAGAACAGCTGATCAGTGCTCTTTAAGGAGGTAGTTTACTGGAAAATCACCGGCTGACCATTTTTGAGATTGATTGCTGGTTTCTACAGCTGGTTGTTCGCTGCTTTCCAAGAGGGTACATGCTGATTTTTTTCAGGATACTAATCGCTGGAATCTGCAGAAAGTTCGCTGATTTTTATGGCAATTGATTGCGGAATAGGTCTCTGCCAGATTGCTACTTTTGAAGCTAGAACTGTTCACTGGAGAATCACATCTGATCACTGGCTTCTGATGGTAACAAGGTAGCAGGATCGAAAACCAGCAAAGTATTCAGTCTTTCTGTTAAGTGCAAGGGGCACTTTGTACTGATCGAGTTATAGATTTCTAGGTGTTGACATCTTATAACAGGGAAGAACGGTGTTAATATTTGTGTTGACAATGGCAAGTTCGAACGATGCTGTGTTACCAGAATCTAGTAAGCTAGATGGTAGAAGTTCAAGATGCAAAATATTCTCCAGGATCAAGAGAATACTGGGACATTGTCACTGCTAATAGAGAATTGAGAGAGTAGCTGAACGGGAGAACGAAAGACCATCGTATCTTAGTACTTCTGGTACTAAGATAGCTACGACTACTAATAGAGAATTGAGAGAGTAGCTGAACGGGGGAACAAAAGACCATCATATCATCAATTTATCTGTTAACGATATGATCATTCCCCACATCAAAGATACTCTAAGCCCAAGGACACTTGGGATATTCTATAAAATCTATATGAGCATGTACATCAACCTCGAATTTTGTTCTTAACCAATTAGCTACACGCGTTGAAGATGGATGTAGGCGAATCAGTAATGGATTTTTTTACTCGAGTGAAAGATCTTAGGGGACAGCTCATAGCAGATGGAGAAAGAGTTCTAGATTTAGTATTGGTGTCTATCGTGCTTAATAGTTTACCATTAGCTAATAAGAACTTTTTAATGATGTCTTTACAAGAGACTAGACCTTCTTTCGATGAATTGAATGCTATACTACTATAGGAAGAAATGAGACGGCAAAATCTCAGGAACAAGGACGATTTCAAGGAGGCACTCTTAGCAAAGAAGCAAGGACAAAATTTCAAGAAAGGTGGAAAAGGTAAGAAGAACAAGGGGAAGAAGAAGCAACATGATCAAGGAAGTCAATCAAACCAATAGGAAGATGGAGAGAAAGCAAAATCAAATAGGAAAGGGAATCGCTTTGTTTGCGATAAGCCATTACGCAAAGGAATGCTGGAAGAACAAGGTCAAGAAACAGGTTGGAAATTTTGCCAATGAAGAAGAACTTACTATGAAGATAGTTGTTTTGCATCTTGGTGATCGTGAGCTGTTATCGGCATCAACATCTTTAGGTGACTTCTCAAGAGAAGAGGAGTGTTAGTTTATTGATTCAGGTGCATCCAAACCTAAGGAGGCGACCCCTGCGTCCGAACGCGCGTCCACGTCCACGTCCGGACGCAGACACGCCAGGGGTGCGTCCAGGTCCCCGGCAGCGTCCGTTTTCTTTCTTTTAATTTAGACGAGATTGGTTATCTGGTTTCCAAGAACTAGATGATGGATCGTGTAAGAATCGCCTTATGAAGATCTGACTAGATCCTGTTGCAAAACAACCAAAAGGACACCTGTGGAGCAAAACCACCCATCCAAACCTAGATTCCTCCTGAAGTTCCCTCCTGGATCTAGCCCCCAAGCCATAGTGAATAAATGCAAGAGAGAGGAGGAATCCTGGCTCAAGAAACTGAATTTCCAATAGGGAGATGGGCGAGTTTCCATGGTAAGTATTCTCTCTCCAAAGAGAGAATATTCCCCTTAGGATCCCCACGCAGCCTATATTAGCTATTGACCTCCTATTCTTACATTAGTCAGACACCATGCAAGTGCCCCTATGTCCAATTATAGGTCTAGGCCCTCATATGATTATTAATTACTTTACAGGCCAAGCCCGGAATGACGAGGCATAACCAATAACCATATACACCGGAGTGACCGGCTATCCATGTCAGGAATTACTCAAAATGCCACATACTGAACATGGACGTAACATTCTTCTCCCCTTAACCAGTTCTGTCCTCAAAACGAGTAACTAGGGAAGATCCAATTTGTATGCTTTTAACTTTTTCCCATGAATCATTATCCTCAATTTGACCAACCAATCTAAGCAAGCACACAAAGATAGAACGATTTCTCAATTGTTTATCTCTGATCCTGAGTAATTGTTCAGGGTCCAAAGGTACATTGAGCAATAAATCCTCCAAATGGGTAAAATCTTCAATACATCTAATTGTCATCATCATATAAAGTAAATTTACATGATACACTAGATGAGCAGTCGACCAAACCTGAAGATTAACTTTAAAAGCTAACAAATCAATCATTTAACTTTCACTTTTACCCTGGAAATCAATCTTTAGTCTGACTTCAATATCATAAGTACTTAGAGATGGAATAATTCACAAATTATCTATCTCTACACTGAAATACTATATTGACCTTTAGAAGTACACTAAAAGATAAATTTTCCCATTGGGTTTGATTCTCTCCAATCTAATAACATCACCTTCATGTAACCTCAATTTACATGAATCACTGGGTGAGTTCTCACCTTACATTAGAGATCAATATTCAAAAGTTAAAGATCCAAAACAATTACCACTGAAAGATGTGTTTTTGAACCAGTTCAGAGAAATTGGTTATAAATCTAGAATTCTCGGACGTCAATTACTTGTAGACCTGTCATAAATGCTTCTTGGTACAAATACATTTAGAATTTTTTCAGAAACTAAGGTCCAAAACTCATCCCACCAAAATCTCTTAGGAGATCCATAAAGATAAAAATGACTTTAACTCAATCCAGCAATCACTAACCATCGTTCTACAGATCATTCTACCGAAGAAATCCCCTTTAGAATAATTGATGTCCCATACCACCAGCTTTTCCTCCAAGAATCCTCTACATCTAGATCTGTTTTGCCCAAAAAGTCAAAAAGACTATCTGGCTATCCCCTATATCCAAATATAGAATCAATTCACAACCAAGTCCAGGAGATGATAGAATGTATCATCCAAGTACAATTGAAGTGCCACAAGTGTATTCTCTAATCCAAACGGAATATGGATCTCAACAAAACCGAATATCATAATGTCCTAGATATCCATTATCTATTCCAGAATCGGTAAAAAGAACTTAATTCTTTTAACAAGTTAGAACTCTCTTGGTTGTTATAGTCATTATAGAGAAATAGTCTATAACAAAAAAGAATCCAAACTACTAGATTCATGTATGGAACACCTTCCATCTGCTTTACTTTGCAAGATCCAAATCTAATTGCAAAACATAGATGGTTCCATAAATGGATTATCAGTCTAGCCATACTTTTCCCTTAGAATCACCGAATTCTTGAAATTCTAATTCACACTGGGGAAAAGGAATCCAGCTTCCTAGAGGCAGTCTTCTTAAATAATTCCCAATTATTATTCTCACTTGCAATTAGTTATACTTCAAAAATTGAATGTAATTAAAATAACTGGATCACTAAGACCACCAATCATCTACTTTTCAGACTTCCACTTTTCCCCCCCTTCCAAAAATGGTTCAGGCTTAAAAAAAACCCCCATGTTTGTACTAGGAAAAAGCTCAATTTGGTATCATTAACTTTAACACTAATCAACCCAACAGTTTTGATTGTTCAATCATTAAGTGTCGCACTTAATTCCTGGCAAATCCCCTTATGTATCAACATAGAAACTGTTTCAACTAGATTTACATTATTCTTGGTCCTTATTGATCCCTAAAACAAGAAATGCTCCTTAATTGACATATTCACAAAATCTTCAACTAAAAGTGAAGGTTACATTGACCTTAAAGAACTGACCGATTCCAACACATTAAGATCATTCACTTTTTAAGTCATTTCTGTTTGATCAAAAATATGGACCTAAACTGTGAAAATCGATCAAACATCGACTTTGCAGTTTCACAGTTACCATCACATATTGGAAGGATTCTGAAACATCTAACATGCATTCAACATGACATGCAATGATTTCAATAAAAAAATCAATTTTTACGTAAATTGCCAAGAAACTGGAAAATTAGCACTGGGATTTTCGAAATCCATTCGAAACGGACCAACTGTGAAATTCGATTAAGAAGATCGATCTATTACATTCACAGGCACCGTCAAAATCATTTCGAAATAATCTGCATGCAAGAAACTTGACATGCACTGACTTTTTTCGTAAAAACGAAAAAAAATTTCAAAATAGCCTGAAAATCCGGTAGGAGGGCGCACTTTTTGTAGGTGGTATCATCAAAAATTCAACTTCAGCCCAATAAGCATCCAATCAGAGGTTACAAGCACTCTACTAAGGTTCATTAGAGAGGCATAGAAGCTTCTAACAGGTCCAGCAAGCAATCATAAGCTCAGATCATGCAAAAAATGCATTTTTGGCCTCCTTCAACAAGCAAAACTTCAACATGATGGTGTCTAATGCTCACCTATCCAAATTGGATGCATGATGGCTCAAAACAGACGCAATTCATCATATCTCTAAGCTTGTAATGAGAGCCAAAAGTTTCAGACCCCCATTTGGTAGGTATTCATGCCCAAAAATCATCAAAAATACACTATTTTTTGATGTTTTGAGCCCCTTAATGGTGTCCAATCCTAACCAAACTTCATGAAAGCCTTAGGACAGCTTCATTACCATGTTTTTTGACCAATTTTGACCAAAATTTGTGGGATAAATCCACAAATAAGTGCAATCAAATCCAAATCCCTGTAAATCCATTACATGCAAGCACTAAAAGTTCTGATTCTAGTCAAATATGGATTCTATAGCCTATTTCTATCCAAAAACCCCAATTTTTGGTCCAAAATCACTATCCAATCATCCTTTTGACTATTCAAACATCATGCAATCATTAGATCCAATCATTACTGACTGTAAAACAGCAAGTACAATCTGGAAAACGTACTACATCAGTACCTATGATCATTTTCAAGCAAAAACTAGGTGAAAAATTCACTAAAACCATCAAAAATCCTCTGATTTCCACCAAAATCTATGGAAAAAATCCATAATTATGATCTTTAGGCTGAAAGTACACCAAATTCAGAGAAGCACCTACTTGGAGATCAATTCCACCACTTGGAAGTAACTGTTGAAATAAATGCCTATTTTGCCCCTTAAGGCTTGTATACTTGTAACTTGTAAGTTGTGCATAAGACATGGGGGTAAAACATTTATGTACATAGTACACCCCACTTGTGCTAATTAGGCAAATAAATCAAGTAAGTTAATGTAATAGATCCTAACACCACAGTAGGGCAAACACTAACTGATCCACCCAACCTTGCCTACTCCCTGATATAGAGTAAGCCCCTCCTAGCCCAGTGTGAGGACTGGTAGCATGCAACTGCCAAGTGTCGGCCACGTGGCACTGACGTGGCCGACTGCACGTCGGGACCCAACTGGGGGCCCTATCTTGCTGACAGGGTCCCTAGGCTGTGTTGTGGAGAACTGCACATCCCGTCTGTGTGGATCTGCATAATGCCTGGCTCGATCCTGGGATTGTCTAATGCTACGCTTAGCATGTTCTATCATCTGGTTTAGGTCTTCTAAAAAGTTTCTGGCTGCTTCAACTTTTTCTTGTTTAAACCCTACAGCTGTGGGTGAGCGTGGCTGAAAACCGTACATCAGCATAAATGGGCTGTATCCCGTAGCTGAATGTTTGGTACTGTTGTAAGCAAACTCTAATATCGAGAGATACTCCTCCCAATTAGTCTGCTTCTTGCTGACGTATGCACGAAGCATATCCTCCAGCACTTGATTTACCCTTTCTGTTTGATCGTCCGTCTGTGGATGGTCGGTGGTACTCATATTAAGTTTAGTATGGAGATGATGGAATACTGCCTTCCAAAAATTTCCAGTAAACTTACTGTCCCGGTCGCTGACTATGCCGGAAGGTAGACCGTACAATTTAAATAGCCCGTCTACAAACAACCTCGCTAACTCTGGAGCTCTAACGGTTGTTTTGGTCGGAATAAAATGAGCCATTTTGGTCAGACGGTCAACTGTGACCCATATAGCGTCATTACCCTTTTGGGTTTTAGGCAGGCCTACTATAAAATCCATGGAGACACTCTCCCATTTACCAGCTGGTATTTCTAAGGGATGCAACAACCCTCCTGCCTTTAAACGCTCTGCTTTATTTACTTGACATTTCTGGCAACTGGTTACATACTGATGGACGTCCTTTTTCATACTGGGCCAGAAAAATTGCCTACGAAGAAGCTCATAGGTCTTCTGTATGCCTGGGTGTCCCGCGCTAGGATTGTCATGACATTCATATAGGACCTGCTGCCTATAATCCTCTGAATTGGGGACACATACTCTATCTCTATAGAGCAAGTACTCATCCTGAATGGAATATTGTTTCCATTTGAATCCTTGAGTCAACTGACCCTCAACCACTGGGGTTTGCTTGGGTAATACAGGCTCAGAATCCTCAACGTCATCTGACGACGTATACTCGGACTCATCATCATCCTCAACGGAAGCTGCCGTATTCTTGGATGAACTGGCACCAGCCCCGGGAACTGGTTCTGGAGTCTGTAACTGTCTGTTCTGGACTGAGTTCCAGATAATAGAGAAGAATGCATCATGCTGGCATTTCCCTCTCAAGGACTCGAGTAACTCATTACGAATCTGAGTAAAACTCAGCTCGTTTATCATAGGCATTCTGCTAAGGGCATCTGCTACTGTATTGAATTTTCCACGCCTATATCTGATAGACATGTCAAACTCTTGCATCAACTTTGCCCAACGAGCTTTCCGACCTCTAAGCTCAGGTTGATTGCAAAGGTATCTGAGACTCTCATGGTCTTACAGGACCTCAAAGTTGGCACCATACAAATAATGCCTCCAAGTCTTAAGGGCATGGACTATAGAAAAGAGTTCCTTTTCATAGGCACTATACCTAGTCTGTGCTGGCTCGAGTTTTTTACTCTCGAACGCAACTGGTCGTCCACCCTGAGTTAGCACAGCACCTACTGCAAAGTCGCTAGCATCTGTTTCGACCACAAATGGCTGATTGGGGTCGACGACCTTTAAAACTGGTGCTGTAGCTAAGGCTGTTTTGAGAGCATCAAAGCTCTCCTGTTGTGCGGACTCCCAAATGAACTCCTTTCCCTTCCCCTTAAGGAGATTTGTCATAGGGACTGCTATCTGAGCATATTCCTTGACAAATCGTCTGTAATATCCCGCCAGACCAAGAAAGATTTGAAGTTCCAAAATATTCTGAGGTCTTAGCCAACTAAGTATGGCTTTAACCTTATTTGGGTCCATCTTAATCCCATCTGAAGAGATAATGTGACCCAAATATCAACGAAGAATTCACACTTGGATAGTTTAGCATAAAGCTTATGCTTTCTGAGTAGTCGAAACACCTTTCTGAGGTGTTTTAGATGCTCCTTCCTGGTTTTGCTATAAACGAGGATGTCATCTAAAAATACGACTACAAATTTACCCAAGTATGGTCTGAGGACACTGTTCATCAAGGTCATAAAGGTAGCTGGAGCATTTGTGAGCCCAAATGGCATCACCTTAAACTCATAATGACCGTGACGAGTCCTAAAAGCTGTTTTCGAGACATCTTCCGATTTTATACGGACTTGATGATATCCCGATCTGAGGTCTATTTTGCTGAAAAACTTAGCCCCGTCGAGTTGATCAAACAACTCGTGTGCCCGAGGCATAGGGTATTTATTCTTAATTGTGACTTTATTGAGGGCTCTGTAATCTACGCAAAGACGCATAGACCCCTCCTTCTTTTTCACCAATAGGACTAGTGAGGCCCATGGTGAACTACTGGTCTGAATTTGGCCTTTCCCAAGATAGTCTGTTAACTGCCTAGTTATTTCTTCATCCTCTGTTCGGCTGACCCGATACGGAGGTTTAGAAACAGGTGCTGTACCTGGTACTAGGTTTATTACATGATCTACCTCTCTGCTAGGTGGTAAACCATGTGGCAAATCTTCAGGAAAAACATCTTTAAATTTAGACAATAAAGTTTCTAATTTACTGATTTTCTGCTGAATAGAACTGGAAATAGAAACTTCAGGAATAAACTGAAAGTCACATAAGAATACCTGATGGTCTTCGTCTCCGATTAGCTAACAGAGCTCTGAACTGCAGACCATAGGGCTGTTGGGAACATTATGCTCCCCATGCAACTGGATCTCTCGGCCTTTATACTGAAAGCTGAGGGTGTTCTCCTGATAGTTTCTGTGGAGGGAAGGTCCTAAACTGTAGAGCCAATCTCTCCCGAGAACAATGTCTGTTCGATCCAGGTGCATTATCTGAACGTTTATTTGATCTTGGTACCCCTGAATACCAAGATTTAACTTACTTACCATAGTTTCCCATATTTTTTTATCTTCACCCTTAGCTAATGAAACTATGTACCTATGCTGACTAGGTACTTCTGGTAGTTTAAGCTTTTTAACCAGGGTGTGGTTGATGAAATTATGGGTTGCCCCATCATCAACCATAACTCTTACTGACTGGTTACCAACTTTCCCATGCATACGTACTAGGTCATGCGGCCCAAAGCTGAAGGGTCTCGCTAGCATTGCAGAGGTCAGCTGGCAACAGTGTTCATGATCTTCATGATACACTTTGATCTCGGAAGCTGCCGAGTCACTGGGGAAACATACAGTCTAAACAAGATGAACTTGTTTTTTATCTTTTTTAGTGAAAGGCCCCTTGGGACACTGTCTGACTGTGTGTCCCTTGCCCATACACACAAAGCACAAACGTTCTTGTTTGGCTTTCTCAAAATCATCTGGTTTTAAGGGCTATATGAGTGAAGGGCGTTTCTGAGGAGCTTCACCTTTAAATTTATCTTCTTTCTTTCTTTTTAAAAATTTCTTTTTAAATTGAAAGTCTTTCTGAGGAAGCTGCTCAGAAAGTGGTTGTTGTCTCGCTCTCTTCCTACCCACTGAATCATCATAGATTTGAGCATATCTAAGAGCTTGCTCAAGGGTAGTAGGCGAGTTTCTCTGGACCTCTACTTTATATTCATCTTTGAGGCCACGGACAAATCCCCTAATTTTTTGATAGTCATCCATATTTTTAATCTTTAAAATTGCCTCTCGATACTGCGAGATATATTGGATGAGGGACTTGTCCATTACCGTTCTTTCCCAGGCTTCCCAGGCTCTATCAAGTTCATTCTCTGGTAGAAATTCTCTTAGGAAAGCTTCTTCAAAAGCTTTCCATGACCGGGGAGTCTGCCCAGTCTCCTGGAGATTTAACCACCACTTATAGGCCATAGGCCCTAAAGAAAGACTGGCCTCAATTGCTTGCAAATGGTCAGGGGTCTGTTTAAGAGCATGAATGTTCTTCCATTTGCTGAGGAAGGTTTGTAGAATATCTGCATTTCTATCCTTCTCTTCCCCATTAAAAGTAGGAGGCTTTAAATCTTTAAAAACACTGGGGTGAGACCGTAAAGTCTCACCCGAAACTGATGGAAGTGGAGAAGGGGATAACTGAGAAGTGGAGGGAAGGCTTCCTTTCGCAGAGCTCAAAATCAAGTTTTTGAGTTCAGCGAACGAGTCGTCCACACTGGACTTGAAATTGGCTAATGCCAGCTTCAGTTCATCCACTTCTGTTACCAATTGGAGGAACTGCTCCTTGGTAACCAGTTCGTCGAGTTCTTCGGCGAACTGTTCCTGTTCTTCTACTTCCATGGGTTCCTTCCCTTTTCTGTAAGCCAAGGCTTCTGTTTCAAGTTCGTCGAAGCCTCTCTCCGGGGGTTGATCAGGTCCCTGAGGAGTGGTCATCTTCGGAACTGAAAGAGAGCTACCTTAACTTCTGAAGGAAAAAAGTCTAAAAGACTAATTTACAACTGTACAAGGGAAAGGAAAGATGACTTAGCTGTTTCTGAGGACTGTACTTCCAAAGAAAGAATGAAGAGGAACCCTTTCAGCTCTTTTCCCCAAGATTTCAGACCTGCTGTTCCGAAAAATGCCAGTTTGAGGCTTCAAAACGGTGCTAAATTTCCCGGGTTTTTGAGGATCGTAGCTCGCTGGTCTGATTGCAATCCAACTTGTCCACAAAAAGGCAAATCTGAAGTCCAAAAACCCTTCTGAATTCTGAAATTTCAGAAGTCTCCTACTCGCTGATCTGGTAGGAATCCTCTTGCTCCAAATCTCTGACTTTGGGGCTCAAAAACTTGTCGAAAAACCAGATTTTCAGAAGCACTGGCAGCGCTGGCCCTGCTCCTCCTTTTTGGCTTCCAACTCGCTGAGAACCAGTAACTTTTTCCCTGGAAATCGGATGTAGGTCTCTGACTGTACAGCGATGGAGGTGCTGGCTTCTTCCTACTCTAATTTCGCTGGGAAAACTATAGAGAATCCTCTCAACTCAGTGGGAAACAGCTGTTTTTTCAGCGAGTTACCTACACTTGGAATCTGACTCCTTGCTACTGTGATTTCTCAGTGGAAATCAGAAGTTTGAAGGCTGCTCCTACAGCGATCCTCCTCCTCTATTCCTCTCTGAGAATCTGAGAAACACTTCCTATCTTCTGATAGCTTTCTCTACTACTGTCCTGAACTCCCTAGGATGGAGATGGCTCTGATACCAGTGTAATAGATCCTAACACCACAGTAGGGCAAACACTAACTGATCCACCCAACCTTGCCTACTCCCTGATATAGAGTAAGCCCCTCCTAGCCCAGTGTGAGGACTGGTAGCATGCAACTGCCAAGTGTCGGCCACGTGGCACTGACGTGGCCGACTGCACGTCGGGACCCAACTGGGGGCCCTATCCTGCTGACAGGGTCCCTAGGCTGTGTTAGGCCCGCCATGGCTATGGACCGTGCTGGGGCACACTACTCACACTGTCTTGCCCTGTTGGTCATGTACACTGGACACGACCCTGACTGTGGTATCTGACCTATCTGTGTTCTCTAGGGTTCGGCACTGGTTACGAGCTCGTAACAGTTAAGGACCCATGTGGGTTCTAGAGCTAGAATTAGCAAGACACCACCTCTATACATAACATGTTATATCTAGCCCAAACTTTGGAGGGGTTTCCACGCCCTACTACACTTTGAATATTCATTCATGTTGTGTGAGCTTTGAAGTCCTCTCTCTCTTGCTTTTGTGTTCTACTCCATAGCTGGTTTTCTGAAGCTTTCATAGTGTGCTTACTATGTTGTTATGATACTCCATAGCTAGGCCTTGGAATTTGTCATGGTATCAGAGCAGGTTATGTTGCCTGTGGTGTGGTGAAAGCTTGGACCTGTTTTTGATCAGATTCCTGCCATTCCTGGAAAGCAGCTTACCTTTGAGGAGGGAGCACTTTTTGTAGGGGCATCTGATCTTTGTGCTATCTGCATGGTTGGAGTGATGGCACTAACTTTAGCATATGGAAATTCAAGATCAAGAACATTCTTGAAGACAAAGAATGTTGGAAGCTTGTGACAGGTGCTATGCATTCCAATATCATGCAACCTTTGACAATAGAGAGGGGAAAAGGCAGACGGAATCATCAACATTTCAGTGAGGGATAATGTGATTCCTCTAATCAGGTCAGCCAAAGGGCCTGTGGATGCATGGCACATTCTTTGTACATTGTATGAGACAGCAAGTACAACCAGGTTTCTCTACCTGAAGAACAAGTTCTATACTCTCAGAATGGAGACAGGGGAGACAGTTACTGATCAACTTACTAAGATTCAGGATATTAGATATCAGCTTTATGTACTTGGAGAGTCTATTGCTGACAAAGACTTGGTGCCAATAGTTCTGAATAGCTTGTCATATGCCTATCAGAACTTTGTGATGATGATATCAGTGAGAGAGAAGATCCCTACCTATGAAGAAGTCTATGGTCTCTTGTTACAGGAGGAGATGAGGAGAGTTAATCTCTCCAAGAGGGAAGATTTCCAGGAGCATGCCTTTGCTTCTAAGAAGAAGCAAAATCCAGCTAAGGATAAGAAGAAAAGTAAAGGCAAGAACAAAGGAGCACCACAAACACTTGAGCAAGGAATGGAGAACTTGCATATGTCAGAAGCACAATCCTCCTCGAATACTTCTTCCACACCTCGAAGGAAGGGGAATTGCAATTACTGTGGTAAATATGGACACTTTGCTTTTGAGTGCAGGAAGAAGCTTGCAGACCAAAAGAAGGGCACAAAGAAGCAAGGAGGAAATGTTGTTGAGAGTGTTGCAAGAGAGGAGCAGAGTGACATAAGGCAAGCTGAGTTATTCTCTATTGCATTGGCTTCACAAGCTACAACAGGTGGTTGGTACATTGACTCAGGTGCTTCAAAGCACATGACCCCTCATAGGGATTGGTTTGATACCTTTGTGGGGATTGGTGATGGACAAGAGGTGTGCCTAGGTGACAACTCAACACACAAGGTCAAGGGAAAGGGCACAGTACCTGTAAAGCTTCCATCAGGAGAAGTCAAAGTCATTAAGAATGTCTTATATGTACCAGGACTTGCTAAAACTCTTCTTTCAGTAGGAGCTATCACTCAACAAAATATGAAAGTAGAATTTGATGCTACTTCTTGTCTTGTGTTGGACTTGAGTGATAATATGAAGGTTGTGGCCAAATGATTGCAGGAAGATAATCTATACAGGTTATACACTTCTATCCCTAGTCAGCATGCTTATACAGCAAAAGGAAGTGATGTGGATAGGTTGTGGCATGAGAGGTATGGACATCAAAATTATCATGCGACACCTGCATGTATGTTCAATCTGCACTTGTTCCAAGCAATGTTTGCTCCTCAATCAGATTCAAGAATTCCAATCAATAACCCACCTTGAAGAGTATTGAACCTTTATCAACCATCTTCTTACCCTTGTAAGATTATGTTCATAAGAAACCGCAGCCAATAACATACACACTTGCATGCAAACCCAATTAGGTTCCCTTTGACGTTTAGGATTTCTTAAAGTTGATAACCTTAGCCAACAATACACATTGGTATGCAACCTAAACTAGGTTTACTTTGGCTTTTGAACTCTCCACCACTTCTTTTTTTTTTTTGACGGTCCTTAGATCTTGAGACTTTTACGATCCTTCCTTTACCTGTGCTGATTCCATGAATATGTTTGACATCCTTCTTCCATCTAGGCACACTTCAAAACTTTGACACTTCCTTCTGCTAAATCTTTGACGGTTCCTTCTACTGGAATCTTTGTTGGCTTCTCTTCAAACTCACCCACCCTTTGTAGGTTCCACACTTCCTTAACGAATAACCAACAAAACTTGCTGATGGGGAGCGATCACCTCACCTTATAGTTTGTTGTTATGTAGCGAACTTCTTCTCCACAAACATAATAGATGTCACGGACTTCTTCTCGTAGCAAATCCTCTTCACGTTGTTTCTACTGGTTGTAGCCTGCTATGAACAAGTGTTGACTGCTATGTGTTGACGGTAGCCTCACGTTGAACTTTGCATGCTCATGAAGTTTGCTGCCTCTGATCATTTAGCACTCCATCCTGCAAATCGCTGCCTCAGCCACCAACAGCGAAGGATTCTTCTCCTTATCTTTCTGACAGCACATGTGTGAAAATAGCGGATAGCAAACGGTAAACTATTGCTTTTCCAGCAAATAGCCGGCGAAGAACTCTCCTAATCCAAAATTCAGGTCCAGCGAACACCCTTCAAACACTTTGTAGTCCAACGAGCTATCTTAGCTCTCCTCCAACGAACAGTTCCTTGTGAATTTCCAACAATCTGTCCTCTAGCAACCTGAACCTGCAGATAACACAAACTTCCGAATACAATCTCTTCCTGAGATCTGAAGCAAACTCGTAGTCTCCTCCACGTAGCTCAGCTCTCCTCCTTATGCACCGGATCTTCTCCTCACAAAGCTGCCACCGTTGTCGTTGAAGATCAAACTTGAAAGCTGGCTAGGGACACCTCCAACACCTGTTTTTCTCATTGAAAATGATGGCCAAATCAATCCCTTGTGAATTGATTCTGTTCGTTGGAGTACTTCCTTGCTCTCTTGAATCTTGAACCACGCTTTGATACCATGTTAGAAAACCAACTTGCTCATACGAGTAACCCAAGACAGGATTCCTATTGTTGTTAGACAATAGTCATACACATGAGAGAGAACAACAATGATGAAGAGATGTACTCCAACTATGTCCCATTACAAATGAGGTAGGGCGCCCATCACACACGAAAAGCAAAAGCAAAAACAAAAGCAGCCTAAAAGCAATTGCCTGACTAATGTCTGTATATATGGTAAAAGCACCAACACCTATCTATAGCAAAACTTGTCTAACTATAGTCTAACTTGACTTTTACTAAATATAGGTAAAGGGCCCCTAGAATTAGCATGTAGGCATGGCCCAACAATCCTAGTTAACCTAGATGATAACATTAGGGGTACTAATGTAAACATTACCTCTAACAGGTTGTACAATTTTATGAAGAACGATGTCTAATCAAGAGGAAGAATAATGAAATAATTGCTGAAGGCAATCTTTTCGGGAGATTGTACAAACTTTAGGCTCAAGTGATGAGTCATCAGGCAAGAGGGATTTGCAAATGTTGATCCAATGAGTAGATTATGGCTATAGGGTTATAGGGTTACCTCAAGTTGTTTCTAATCACAAGTTTTCTAAGGGATGTGTTTTAGAAATTAGCGAAACACCATAGGCAAAAATTTTGTCTAGTACTTTCAAGGCAAGAAATGCTCTAAAACTTGTTCATACAGAAAAGTTTCAAAAGTTTAGAGATTTTCTAGGAGTAGTAAATAAACAAAGTAAGCATTAAGGGGGTGTTAGAAATATTATTTATTTGTACCCCTAATGTGGCATGGCATGCTATTATAGGGCGTGCCATGCCACGCCCCTATGCTATTTCTCAATAACAAAAAGAAGGTATAAGATAGATCTCACGAAAATCTAAACACCTAGTATAAGAAAGGGATAAGTCATCGTACCAAGGTAAAATAGTAGTGCCAATGTTGTACACAATGGCAGGAAGACAAGATAAAGCATTAGCGGCAATGTTGCTCTTTTGGGCTTATATTGTATATCAAAGTAAAAGATATGTAGATACTGCAACCAACAACTCCATAAAAAAGGGGCATCCTTCTTTAACAAAGTGTGCGAGGGAGATGCAAGAGAAGCAAAGTGTGGAACATGGTTACGGAGATGAAGTGCAAGGCCAAGGAACATGCACACCTCAAGGACATTAGTAGGAATAGGCCAAGTAGAAATAGCTTGGGGATCAAGACGAACAGAACCATTAAAAAACCAAGAAACCTGAAATGTTTTAAGCATTTGGCATTTGGCATTTGATTGATGGTAAGTTAGGAGCTGGAAAACAGGCCACAAATGGAAGATATTGTCAAAAGCGGAAAAACTGGTGGCAGCTTTCCAGATTCCATCTATTTATCCTAGTGGGATAAAAGCTAATTTTCCATCCTACAATTATTAAGGAGCATACATTCTTTCTTGTGTGTTTGCTATTTATTTTCACATCTAGTTTCTTTGACTTTTGCAACTTCGAAAATGGTCAGTTTGTTACGTTAGCTTTGTTTCGAAAAAGAATTTCATTGTTGTCATTATACTTTCTTCTTTTTGCCATTTTCGAGTGTTTGTAACGTCAATTGTCATTTGTTGGATATGGACCCCAAACATGTCAATATATCCAGTCTTGCGGTCTCACCATCCATGAGCCCATGGTATAAAATGATGCCCAGAACATTTGGCATGTCGTCTTCCTTGAGGACTCCCCAAACTGACGTGCAAGATCAATGATCATCTTATTTTGCTAGAGAAGTCATCGGCAAACTTGCATCGTAAGTTTCAGGCATTACTTCCTTTGTCCAGTCAACCTTCTGTTGGTGATTCTGTTGTGGACGATGTTGTACCTCACTTTCCACTTCCCTAGCATCCTTACCAGTCAGCGAATGATAAGGATATCAAGCCACCACAGCTTGCCGATACGCCTCAACCACGTACTGCTGATTTCGTGAATCAATGGTTTAATAAATGGAAGGCCTGTTTTGACTTGAGCTGTTCCTCAACAGCTGAGGTTTGGCAGGTCAAGAAGGCAGTCTATCATCTCATGAATGTGGCAGACCAGTGGTGGCGTAAGCTACAACGCACCCCAGTGTGTCCCTTGATGTTGTTTGATTTCCGCAAGGCCTTAAAAGCCCAGTTTGTCCCACCTCAAGAGCATGTGAGAGCTGTGGATGTCTGGCCTCTGAAAAGACAAAAAAAGAACTGTCCCTAATCGTATTCTTGAGTGGATGCAAGTCCACAAATTAATCTTTGGCTTGCAGGAAGATTTATGACCTCCAGTGCTGCATGAGGCTTGTGCCACACTTGAGCATGTCATAGTCACAACTCTTATGTAAGAGGGTGGTGTCAAGGGCAAAGGTGCTCATGGACAGGTTGCGGTAGGTAAACAGAGTGCCAAGGCTTTCAGAAGCTAGCACTAGTACAATTGCAACATGGTCAAAAGTTCAAGGCAGTTTCCAGTAAACCTCGCAAGGCTTTCCAACAACCTACCCTGATAGCTGAGCACCAGGAGTGCGCTAAGAATGAAGGTCTTTGTTAATTTTGCTTAGGTAAGTATTATGCAAGGACTGTCCTGGGTGGGTAGAAAGAAGATTCACCAAATGCAGACTCGACTTGAGGATGAGGGCACTCCCTTGACTCAAAAGCTCAAGCAGGAAGAATTATTGGTGGGCAATGAGGATGAGATGGAGGTGTCACAAAGGTAACAATGCTTGATGACCATTCAGGTGTGCAGACTTGACCCTCAAGCACCCGAGTGTTACCTAACTACTAAAGCAAAGTCAAAATATCAGTTTTTCAATACAAAATTGATAAGGATGCAAGGGAAGCTGCAGGTTGAGAGGCATAGCATCATCAATTCTCGATTGGATAAGCGGCTAAAGCTGTCTATTGTTCCTTAAGAGTATCCATTTTGCGGACATGCCAAATGCCAATGGTTCCGATGTTTGGGACAAAATGATAGTGCCCTTTACTATCCAGACGTATGCTGAAGATCTTGATTTTGATATTACCAATCTAGCATGCTTTGATATTTGTGCTAGGTAAATGTTGGCATGCAACTAGGCAGCCAACTAAAGATTTTGTAAATCATGTTTATAAGTTCAAGTATGGGGGTTTGTTCCATAGCTTGATAGGTGTGAGGAAGAATGATACTCGATGAGTATCTTAGGTTAGGACACATTAAGCCTAGCTATTCACCCTTTGCTTCGTCAATTTTGTTGGTGAAGAAAAAAGATGGATCTTTTAGGATGTGCGTGGATTATCGTGGCTTGAATAAGGTCACGATAAAGCACAGATATCCTATGCAGGAATAGATGATTTGTTGAATGCATTGCATGGCAAAAAAGTTTTCAGTAAGATAGATCTTAAGGGTGGCTATTATCAGATCCGTATCAGGGAGCCTGATGTGGAGTTTTTAGTCATGCCCTCTGGACTACCTAATGCTCTAGCGACGTTCATGATGCTCATGAATGGAATACTCAGAGACTTTATTGGTACCTTTGTCGTTAATTTTACCAATGGCATCCTCGTCTATAGTAAGACCATAGAGAGCATCTAGGAATGATCTTTAGGGCATTGCAAAACAGTGTTTTACATGCCGATGATAAGAAAACTGTGCTTTGTATGACTTGGGTGGTTTACCTCGGTCACATTGTGACGGTAGAGGGAATTGTTGTAGACACAATGAAGGTGGCTACAATATTGAGTTGGCCTTGGCCAACTACTATTCGTCAACTATGGTCATCTTTGGGTAGCTCATTACATTTGCCACGTCCTTCTTTATTACTTTATATTAGGCATAAACAAGCCCTTTGACCCTCTTCGTTCATCTACTAACCTATGGCCCATTATAATAGTTAGTTGCTATTTTTGTCACGTCTCATGAGGGGGGCCACCTAGTACGCCATAGACCTATTGGGAGGGTGCACTATCATCCCTCCTAGAGATTGGTCTCCCCAATCTTATCCATTTAAGGTTCCTCTATGACTATAAGTAAGAGACATTGTCATTCATTAGCTTATGATATTGATCTCTCTCTGTCTCTCTAATTAGTATCCTTAAAACATTCTCTTTATTACTTTCTAGGGTTAGTTCATGCTTATGTGATGCTTTCCTAGCTTAGCTATCGATCTGCTATGAATCACTTCATGAGTTCGTATCAGAGCATTTTCTGGCCAGAAATCTTCTATGGCTGTTTTTCGCTCTCGTTGGTGGCAGCTTTAGTCAATAGTTAGCAGCAGTACTTCCGCTAAACTTAGCAGCCGCTTTAGCGGAAAAAAAAAATTCAATTTTTTTAAGCAAATTTTTGGCGACTACATTTGGCAGCATTTTCATTGGCTATTTTGGTGGCATTTCTAACAGATTTTAGCCTCCCATTTGGTGGCAATTTTGGCATCTCTTTTCCATATTTTCAGCATTCGACAACAGTTTTGGGGGCAATTTTGATAGTTGTCTAAGTCCTAGACTTAGGACCAAAGTCTCAATAGCTAAGGGTATCCCTCTACCCTAAGTCCAACTTCGACTACATCATGTTAGGCTCTGGTTAATTGTCTCCACTTAACCCCAACAAGACTCTAGTCTCGATCATGGACATAATTACATACTTCCCCACTTAAAAACATCTTTGCCCTCATAAAATAAAGTATCACAAAAAGGTCATTTGTAAGCTCTTTTGAGAATCACTGTATCCCAACTATCCTGTGCTAATTTGTACAAAGACTTCGAATGAATATTAAGACATGCCATGCTCAAAGATAGCAAACTGACACCTATATTGGCCAACAAACCTTTGTGGTGAAAACCTTCAAACTCAACCCTTGTAACCATGTAGCATGTTGAGCCCTCAATGTGTTTACATAGGCTAAAAATGTGTTTACATAGGCTAAAAATTGTTGAGCCAAAGATCTACAAAAAAGTGGTTCCC